>VZTL01064748.1:8567-60972 GCA_013400535.1 Scopus umbretta
AGGCAGCCATCACTGTTTCAACACCTGCCTTCAACATTAACTACTTACTCTTCAGAACAAACCAAAAGTGGCGCTCTCTAACGTATTTAGGATACGCCAGAGCATTAAAACCAAAGAATGTTCTACATATTTGGGAACATACCGACAATTTTTATCTGAGGATTCATTACACAGCCAACTGGGTGCTTAAGAAACTGCTGCCACACACGCTTTTATCTCCCCACTTCATCTCCTTCAGTGGTTACTTTCAGAGGTGGCAGAGTAGAAAAAGTGCCCCAGCTCTATTTCTTCCTGTTGTTGTGAGGACATTAAAAGTGACTGCACCAGAAACATCCTCTGCTGCTGCACTCACCCACATGCCCTGCCACACTTCTGAGGCTAAATGAGGAAACTTGCAAGCCTCACATGGAAAATCAGTTTGCAAGAGCGAAAGTACCGGCCATGGCCACCAACCACAGCAAGGACCGCAGCTCAAAAGGGCTCCTCTGCAATCAGAGGAAACGAGGATCAAGCCCAGTATTTTGGAAATTTGCTACCAAAACCTGAGTATTCTATCGAAGAACAAAATGTTTAGGAACATATTTTGATTACACACACTATTACCCTGCTGACCACTGGGGGAAATAGGGACTGTAATTTTCTTTGAACTCTACAGAGGCAAGGAAACATATACCCATCATGCTGGGGGGGGGAAAGCCTTTATATGTCCCTTAAGAAAACTTTCCAGTCTTAGAAAAACTGCCCTTGAAAGGCTGCCATGGTAGTTCAAGACATCAGCTACCTGGCAGAAGTGCCAAACGGCACACATTCCTACTCCCCAGAAGGAACAACTCTCAGAAGCAACCCTGAGTCGTCTCAAATACATACGCTGGTGAGCATGAACACTGCACACGCTCAGAATAGCGTCTTCTGTTTCTTATTTTACCTATTTCCTTCTCTCCTTTTAAATGTTTATTGCCTTTTTTTTTCCCCCTTTGAACCTGATCCAGGGGGGTTATTTACTTTGTTTGCTTTATGACATTTTAAGTATTTAACATAGTTATAATTCAGAACTCCCAAGTAGGAAGCAAGTTCATAATTTAGCCTTGAGAGAGCAAGGTAGGTACGTCTGGGAGGTGACTCAGAATACAGAGTTAAGTGTCCACAGCTACACAGCATCCACCAATCCCTCCCCTAGCAGAAGAAAAGCAGCATCCTCCATATTTTTGTCTGAGCTATAAGACCTGTGGGGGACCTGTGTAGGAGAGGAGTAAATCTGCTCAGAGTAAGATTCAAAAACTTGAACCAACTTTCAGAGCAGCCCACATGGGGTTCAGACTTAGCTGGTGGTTTTTGATGTACTTTGGTCCCCTTATAGAGGAAAAGTAAAGCCGTACGGAGAAGTATCAGGTATTCCATGGAGAAGTATCAGGTATTCGGAAACTCAAAAATATATCCCTTGTTGTTCACAAATCCACACACAATATACAGTAATCACCAAGAGAATAATTCTCTTCAGTAAGTGACATGCTGCTTTTGAAAGGACAGGTAGTATTTGTGAATCATCTATCAGCTTTGCATAGTCTTTACCAGCCACAGAGGTGCAATGCTTTCAGGCAGTAGTAACATTTTTCATTTTCAGTTTAGTTTTCTCAAGACCACTTACAGTCATCACAAAGTTCCACTTCCAGTTTTCACATTTTTGAAAACAAACAAGTAAAAGAAACAGCATTATCTTAATTGCATTCTAGATTTTAATTCTACTTCCTATGAGATGCTCAGTTTGCCAAGCACCAAAGATCTTGGTAGGAATTAAGGCTGCTCAACCCTTTCTCAGGATGAAAGCAGAACTTCATGGGATCAGACTCTTGCACATCTTTATGTATCTAGAAAGAAGATCCCAAGATTTTCCACCAAAGCTGAAACTGTGTCAAAGCAAGTGCAACTTTCAAATCTCCCATGGAACAGTTACTGGAATGATAAAAAGGAAACAAAAAATCCATGTTAAAGGGGCAATCTGTTCCCAAAGTTTCTGGCTTAGCAAGGGTTTATTAATTGCAGAGAGGTAACCGTCCATCTCACATTAATCTAACAACATCTTAACAGACTCAGTGTAACACTCATTTGATCTAAGCAAAATAAGGTAGCAGAAGCTCTTCCAGGGATTCTGTTCAAGTTAGATTCAATTCAGTGGAAGAAGAGGAGGAGAGAATTAAAGGATATCTATCCAGCTGCAGCTATAGTTTCCACTGGAATCAATGACTCAGTAACACAACCTGTTGTGATTTATTACCTCCACGTCACTAACACCAATAGTTTGCCAAAATCCACTGCCTGCTTCTGTAAACTTCCACTAGCTAAACCCCCTGTTTACTGAAGCAAGCAAAGAAGGGAAGGAGCCATGACCATACAGAAGGGAAAGACCATTGCAGGTGCCTGTTCCAGGCCATTCAGCCTCCTGCAAGATGGGTCTGGGCACGCACCTCCACCACTAAATGCCAGAATGTTTTTTTTTCTTTCCTTGCTCTTGCAGCCTGGCTTAGCTTAAAGCCCAAGACTTTCTAAACATCAGTCTCCTTTGCTCTGAAAGCGGTGGGTATGGGCTCCTAGAAGGACCACGAGAAGGAGGAGCATTCAGGATCAGCCAGTGGCAGCAATGAGAGAGACCAGCATCAGATCCAAGAGGCAGCAGCACCCAGGCGTGGCCCAGCCGCACTCTCAACACAAAGTTTTGGTTGGAGCGATGACCCACGAAAACAGCCCACTCTTGCAGCTGAAAGAAACACCAAGCAATAACGCCCGAGCTTTGAAAGATGGCTTACATCACCTGGGACAGGAAAAGATCTAGCATGAACTATGTGACACTCTTAGCAAACAAGGCTCCAAAAAAGCACATGACTTGAACATCCCGTGAAAGGAGAAACTAAGGCACACTGATCCGCCTTGCTTCCTCTGAAATTTACTGGCAAATTGGCATTTTAAATATATTTCTGCCCAAAGCAAAGTGCTTACAGTAAAAGCAGAGGGCACCTATATACCATAACATTTCCCTATTTTGGGACATCACACTTCCACATATAGACATTTTTTACTCTACACTGCGTATTTGCTTCACGTACTATATCTTACTTCCTAAGCCAAAAATATCACTTCTCTTCTGTAACGCCTTCATGAAGCAAGCTTTGAATGAAAAAAAAAAAACCCAAACCCAAAACCATAAAAACCCCAAAACCCTAGATATTTGAAGACGCTTAACTAGGGTTACTGTACTCTTAAACTCCTTTTACTGAATATGGACAATGCATCACTTTCAAACATGTATTTACCACCCTATCATTTTCTGCCATCCATACTTCTGACAGAATCCTTCCACTCTATTGCCAAGAAGGTAAGAACAACCACCATATGTAGCCTGAGGTCCCCCCGATATTTCTTGGAGTAAACCAGTTATATAGACTTCAGAAAAGCAGGATTTTGCAGGGGGTTGAATCAGGCCATGAGACAAAGCCTCCAGGGGAATTTGCTATTGTGAAAAACATAATAAGAGTTACTGTTTACTAAACACTGCTTTTAATTAGACACTTAATGTTACTTTCACATTCTTTCAAGGAAATAGTGTGGGGAGGGGAAGAGGGAATATGAACTCTGCCAAGTGAAAAAGGGCAACTACAGGATTATTTCCAGCTCCTGAGTAGAAGAACGATGAAGATTTAGGAAAAAAAAACAAACCCAGGATTCTATAGAAATGTAAACGTCCTTTTAAATTCCTCTTCTCACTGTTATGCAACACTGAAAATCTACTGCTTTTACCTTGAATAGTGAAAGGTCACTATTTATACCAAATTCATCACTAGTCATGCATTTCCTATCCTTTCTCACTCTTCTCCTTGCAGAGCACTCTGTTCACATCTGTGTCTGTTTAACCAGTGATTGGAAATTTAGCCTCCTGATTTCCCGTTAAATACTAGGCACAGGAAAACAAATAGCACTTGTTTTTCAGTGAGTTTTGTCAGTCATCCAAAATCTAGTGCAAACCATAGAACAGCCTGTGGTTTGGTGGCAGAGACCCAAAATATGTGAACCATATTTTCATGAAGTGAACGGAATAAACCAGCTATTGGCTGAAGTAGTAAGCAACATGGCTTTTTTTCTTCTTGGAAATACAGAAATGACTAATAATTAAACTTCATTCTATAAATTATTCTTCTTTAAAGCTTTTCTTTTTTCTTTTCAAATCTCAAGCCAAGAGCATGTGATCTGCTTTTGTATTTATCATTACTGCTGTCGCTTCCTCCACTTTACTAACTTAACGCACACATTGAGTCCTATTAAAGGGGTTCTTGTGAGTAAGGCTATTTGCTTGCATAATTGCTTTCTCATCCATAGCTCATTCAATCACCTGAATAACTAACTCAGAGAAAGCTGAAGCTTCACATCTTAAATCAAATATTAGACAAAATCACATATGTAGATATTTACGGGGTTTTTTGATCTAACAGTGATTTCTGCCAGGAAGTCCCAAAGGATCGGGTGCCTTCTTTCACTGATTTAATTCTCACTACTGTCACTTGCCCAGTAAAGACATTCCTAGGCTATAAAAGCAATTGAAAAAGTTACCAAATCTAAAGAAAAAAATCACTTGCTGAGTAGCACCTATAAAACCCTCTTTCTGGGCAGTTTCATAAAACTTCTGGTTTTCTGCCAAGACATGTTCGCAATAAACTGCTTTTAGGGAAGGAGAGAAATAATGACTTGATGGAAAGGGAGGAAATTATTTTGTTATATGAAAACTTAAAAGTGGGGTGGTGGGAGAGGTCTGGTAAGGTTTTTCTGCAAGATTGACCTGCAACAAGATCACAGGGAAAAGCATTTTCTACAGGTGTTGTCTAGCTTATAAAAAATTGCAATCTGTCGTAATCTAACCAACCTAATCGCCAGTGAAGATGTTCTTCAACTTCCTCTCCTACTCCCTCTTTAGGATATAATTTTGGCATTTATTTCCTGCTGAGGAAAAAACCAAAATATTTAGCACAGATGCTAAGTATTCCCCTTGCTGAACTGAGCAGACCTTCCACTCCATGCACTGCTCTTCTGAGTGATGAAGGGGCCGATGGTCCAGCCCAGGAACACTTGAATATTGAAAATGCCCATTCCCAAACTGTTGTATTTTTGTGACGTGTAAAAATATCCAATGACACTAATATGACTAGACACACCAGCAATCAAAGTGGTGATTTTCAATTACTTAGGTCAGGTAGTTTGTGCACGAACCCATTTCAGGTATTTTTGGATTGAAATGCCATGACACTTAGGTATACTTATTTTTAGCACAATGAGAATAAACTCAAGATTTACTTTACTAAAATCACAATAATTTTCCCAGTACCACCTACTTAACCCATCAAGATATATATAACTCAAGCAGAGTCTGAAACTAACCCTGTCTATGCCAAAGGTATTGTTAACACCACGCTACCGCTACGTAGTCACCGTATATTAACTTTAACACACACAGAAATTGATATCAAAAAATTTTTATCTTTTATACTTAAAAGATGCCAGAACATTTTCTTAAGACTATTCACTAGTGTTCTCTCTGGCTTATAGATGGGAATAGATGCCCCAAGAAGCAAAACGACAACACAATAAGGCAACAGACCAGTAAAGAACAACTCCCTTTAGCACCTGCGCCCCATCTCAGATGGCTTCCTCCAAAGTACTGTGGCCCTGCGAGCATCGCTGTGCTCCCATTCACTGCCATGGGCTTGGAAAAAAGTCTTCAAAACACGACCTTAAAAAAAAGCCTGATGTTAACGGAACATAACCTTTGGTTTGGTTGGGGCATGCTATTTGATTTTAATGATAATTCACTCCACCGTAAGGTTTAGCCACCAGTAGAGATCTTATCAAAGTGAAAGTATAAGCTGCCTCCACAAAGATAAAGCAAGTGACAAGTCACTGTGCTGAGTGACACTATGTGCATCACATGACAAAAGTAAGTGCAAAACCACATGTAAACACCAAATTCACATTTTTATACTTAAAAATGTTTATCAAGAAGGTACTTTGTGCTTCCCTCTAGACTATAACCATACATCCAAAGGCTGAATATTCTCCCCAGTTCATTTTAAACTTCTGCCTAATGGAGGACCAGGCCCAGGGCAAAAATCCAAGCTTGAACTCTATGATAAGAACTTAAAACTCCAGCCCAACTCAGTAGTACTGTATTTTCCTGGTCTTTTGGATAAGTGCTGACACAAGCTTTAAATCTTTTCATCCCTTCCTTTAAATAAAGCAATCTGGGGTGGCTTAGCTTTAGTGGAAACTCAAACGATGAATTTGCAGAGCAAAGGCAGCGGACCATCTCCCTAATGAGGGCAAAGAGAACACATAGCCCTGACTCTACCCTCTGCTCCAACATAAGCATCATTTAAGCTCAGTATGCCTTAGGTTTCTCCACCTGTACAATGATAGTAACAGCACTTTACAGAGTGCTCCGATTCATTATCTGCTCATATCCTGGAGTTATCTTCTTCGCTAAAAAATAACCTTGGATCTTCTAATACAATCGATTTCTAACTTTCATTTATTTATTCAAACACACTTCCCTGTAACAGTTTAAGAACTTTATTATGATGCTTTACAGGGGAAAAAATAATAGCTGTAATAAAAAGGAATAAACAGCTAGGACTTCACTAATGGTTACATGATCCTTTAACTACAAACTTTGACCGGGCTCTAGGGACATTGTCTTTATCAGCAGTAAGTCCCAGACGTTGCCATTTAAACTTCTTCATACTACTTACCTTTCTAACTGGGGATCAATCAATGAAACAGTGCAATTCATACTTTACATAGAGTATATTGATAAAATTATGAATGAATCTATTGTATGAGAATTCGGAAGGGGAAGCTGGAAAGTCAACGACTATCCTGCCTGAGGCTCCCATAGAGACAGACACAATAGTTAGCACACTCCTATGGTATACGTGACACAGATTTCTGTTTTGAGCATAGAATTGATGGGCATTAAAAAAAAAGGTTTTTTAAATTTGAAATCTTTTATGATTCAAAATACTCTGTTTTCGGGCTTGGCCATACATTTAAGGACACCGATAAGCCAAGTACTTTCAAACAAGGGCCAAGGAAGCAAGCTCTGCACTCAGCTCCCTTGGAGCTGCGATTTACACTCCTAGGCTCAATTCTCTAAAACTTACTGAGGTCTGGCAAGGAGGTGGGGAGCCTCTCTGCTAGTAGAGTAGTAGAGTAGAAGCAGTACGTTCATCTGCCCCACAACTCACCTGAACCAAGAACTCTTGATTCTGCAAAGGGACAGGCTCCTCTAGGCCAGAGGCAGTCCCAGGGATTGCAACCTGGCAAAGCCCAGCGTAGGCAAAGAGCTCTGCTGCAAAACTAGAGCCCCTCAATTTCTTTTCAGTGTATTTGCCACGTTTTTTGTGCTGCATGATTCTGTCCTCTTCCTGCAGAAAGCTTTTGGGAAAACAGTGCCTTTGTCCTTGTGAGCAGAGTGGAACTGTTCATGAGCATTGTGGAAAAGCAACAGATGATCACAAATTAAGTTGTTCAACCTGTAACCTCATGGCCTATCATCCCAAGCCACACTACCTACTGAGAAACTGGTACTTGAAAAGTGAGAAGGCTGATGAGCCCCTGATAAGAGACTGAAGTTAGCTTATATTTGCAGCAAAAATACTGCCTTAGAGAGAGAACACAGAGAATGAAGTTCTGGAGTGAGAGGGACTGCAGGGACTAAACTGGGAGAGGTAATGGTGGATCGGCACCCTGGTATTTTCTGTTCTGCAATCTCAGTCTTCAAGCTCTTTACAGAAAAGAAAAATAGAAACCTTAACGCAGTGGAAGGAAGAATACATAGATCATATGGCACTTGAAGAGATCCAAAATTGTTACAGAATCATAGAATTGTTANCTGCAGAGCTATTCAGATGCTTAAACATGATTAGGGATGGGTCAACATCCAGACATAGTTCACTCTTTGCAATGGAGAGGCGAGCTCTCTCATCTGCACAGCTTATGGGGAGCAGTGTTATTCCAGCACCACAGATGTGTGCTGGGAGGACGGCATGAGGCACCACAACTTTCAGCCCTTACTGTGACCAGAAAGGTCTGGAGAGAGGCTGGAGTACTGAGAGGAGGTATTTGAGTCCCACCAACAGAGAATTGGACCTGTAATGTTTACCAGGTTCTCCTGCCCCACCTGAGACTCGGCCCACCCCTTCCTGCACCATGGCACCTCCTCAGGTCAGACAACTTCTTTTTGGGCACAAATCATGAGTGCTGCTGCTCACACTTTCAAGCCTGCTTTTGTAACCAGGAGAGCTTGAAACAGTTTTCTGAAGCAAACACTTAGCTAATCATACAGTTTTGGCAGCCGAGGCCTTAGGCACATTCCTATTGTTCCGATGCCTTAATGCAGCCTGCTGAAGTCTTGCTGAGCCAAACCAAGCAAGCCCAGCACGATCACAGTCTGAACACCGGCACAGTCTGCTCAGCGGAAATGGATGGCTCGCAGCAGAGCACCTCTTCGCTCCCAGAGGCAAGGCAAGGGGAGAAGGAAAAGCCTGGAGGAGGAGGAAGAGGAGGGAAAAGACAGCTGAACACAAGCTAGCTGACATGGAATGGGAGCGATGATGTAGTAATTGTAGGAGGAGATCAAAACTAAACTGAAAGTGGGTCTCGATTAACTCGATAAAATGTGCTGTTTCTTTTAGCCAGAAGAGGATTGAGGAATCTTATACTGTGGCTCATCATCTTGTCCCTCAGTCATTTTCTGAGAAGATCTAAACTGTACCAGTTGGACATATACCAGGAACAGTCAACAAGGAGATAACAGTTAAAAGTCTCTAACACAGTAATGAGAAAACCTGAGATTGTGAATACCTTAGAATACAAACAAGCCCACATTCTTTGCACCAGTCAGTAACACATTACACTGGAAACAGGATGGAGTCCTTCAAAGTTCAAAATATCAAGGGTACTCCTACTCTTGTACCCTGATGACAGGAAAAAGAGAAACAATCCTAGAAAACTTTTGGTGTGCAGCAAGTGATAGGACTCGTGGTGCCCTTAACCGTGTCACCACCATATCAGGTCAACTGAGAGAGCAGTGTCCCTTCCAATGGGCTAATGCTGCAGTACTGTCCATCTTCCCCTCCTGCTGATGCACAGTGACACCATTAAGTTCCCATCCAGTACTGCCGAAGCAGTCTTGCCTACCGCTGTCAGCTGTGCTGGAGGAGCAAAATTAAACCAAATAAGGATACAGCTAAAAATAAATCAAGTTTAGTTTTGCAATTAGAGTTGAATATAGTAAAAGCTGCAACTTTAATAAAGACGACTCATGATTAGACATGATGTCACACATTAAAAATTTAATCCAAACAACTTGTCTGTTTCACTACAAATAGCAAACTTGAATGTCCTGGCAAACTGTAAGGACATGATTTACAAATACTAGGTAATATTTGGATCCTGTATTATAATCAGTGCTCCAGTCTTTCTGAGAAACAAAAATGACTTCATTCTGGGCTTAGCTTGGTCATTTCAACAGACTAAGCTTCATTAGAGGCAAACTGTAATTGTACATATTGCATTCAATACGTACAGATGTTTGTTTTGGTCACAGACCACACAACTAGCGTCCACCCATAGTATTTGCCATTGCTTTGAGTTTTTTTGCATTGTGGTACTATTATACTCCTAAAGAGGACTGGCAACCTGTTATACCCTCACAGCTTTTTGAACTGGAATGACTGTTAGTGTTGATAACTACATGATTTTGAAAAATATCTGAAATTTGAAAGATTCTGAAAAAGCAATTTTGGTTTCTTTTTCTTGATTGTACAGAACAAGTAATTGGGTACTTTTTCCAAACTGCTTTGCCCTGCCATCTAACTGTTCCCCAGAGCCCTACACTGATATGTGACCTCCTGCTAACTTTTTTTTTTTTTTAATGTATGTTTAAAAACTTTCCAGATGAATGCCACTAGCTCTGTGTCTTGTGCGACAAGTAGCTTTGATATAGAGCAGGCCAGAGGATTGTGTATACTTACAAAGAAAACTCTTCGGATTCCAGGTGCCAGTCGTTCTGTTTTTAGCTTCCAGACCAGAGGCAAAGGAGAGTTGAGAAGAAACACCAGAGGCTTCTGGTGAATATGCACTGACGAAATCGGATTCAAATGTAACGTGACCTACAGAGAAACACAGACATACGTGAATACTCCCCCTTATAAGTTTCAAAACAAAAGTGGAATTTGAAACAATGAATCAAAGGTCATTTATATATATAGTATGGCTTCCAGCACTCAGACCTCTTGACCCAAGATTATAGACTGCTCTACTTCCAAAAAAATCAGTCAACAGAGCAAAGATCGTATAAAGAATTAAATAGTTAACATTTGTGCTCTATGTTTGCAAAGTGCTGCTAAAGTGTTTAAGAAAACCTTGGCAAATGCTGATGAAAAATAGCTTACGCAAAAGGTCAAACCACTAAGCTGAGAGTTGGAGAACAAGGAGATAAAAAGAATTGCAAAGCAAACCCTGATTTCTGGTTTCCAGACGGTAACCGACAAAGCTGGCTTGGAGGACAAACCTCATCTGCTGATGCTATTAGGGCATAAATCTAACCTGCAAAACAAATAAAACTAAACAAACAGAAAACAGGAGGAACAAATCCAGAAACACAAGCAAGC
This sequence comes from Scopus umbretta, assembly GCA_013400535.1. Lineage (NCBI taxonomy): Eukaryota > Metazoa > Chordata > Aves > Pelecaniformes > Scopidae > Scopus > Scopus umbretta. Next base: position 19,277 of record VZTL01064748.1, read on the forward strand.
ACTACACTAGTTTATGGAAGGAATTCCAACAGAAATTTTAACATACACTAGGGAAAGAAAATGCCTGCCTTCAGGGACTAAAAGGATACATGGGGAAAATGATGCCAGGAAAGCGGACATCACAGAAGTGAGGCAACCTGTTAGAGGGGATTTTTAAGCAACCAGTTTGTGGTTGCTGGAAGCCCCTCCTGCCCAGCTCCTCATATCCCAGCGCTGCCCTTCTAGAAAGAGGCCGATGGGCAAAAGTCTAACCAAACACGTGGCGGAGAACAGCCTGTCAGTTTTTAGCATGTAACAACTCGTAACTGAAATCATGGTGGTTTTGCAGTATGTAATAAGCTTTTTAAGCAGTCAGCATTTGGCCTGATAGTTCATCTGGCTTTATAGGAGAAAAGCTTTAGCGCGCAATCGAGAGGTGATGTATCACACCGATGGAGCGAGCGAGCTGATGTCTCGCGACAGTGGGTGGCAGGTGGGCTCCCCGACAGAGAATCGCAGAGAATTCCTTTTCTAGGAAAGGCGTAGAGGGAGCAAACATGAACACAACCACTAATTCGAGTGGTGGCACGCAGAAACGAGCATTCAGGCAATTCAGAATGAATTTTGTCTCCTGCTGGAGAATCTGAAAGGAAATCTGAGACACAGAAGCCACTACGTATAGTTTTTTGCGTTACTATATTGGTTAGCATCAGTTAGTTTACCACTAAAGTAAATGCAGATTCATCTGGCAAACTAACTAGATGAAAGCTAGAGACCAAACTGAATATTAGGTACCTATTACTGTTGAAAATCTTTCCAAAAGAAAAAGTTAGGGTGGTTCTTTTATTATTTTTTTGTTTTCTTTATTTTTTTTTTCCCCACCCAAAAGTGAAAAGTTCACCATCACTGCAAAGTGAAAGTCCAACCTAGGTCTCAGGTCTGACAGATGCCTGGAGGACAGCAGAGAGACCTTTTTCTGCTACTTAAGAACTTCGGAAAAGCCGGCAAACAACTGGCTGTGTTACACACCATGCCAATCAGGAAGCAGAGGACTACCTGCAGAATTTACTAGATTCTTAAAACCCACTGAACAAACGCGTCTCCGGTCCCCGCAGTGAAACAGATGTCAAACCCCAGAAACACTCCTCTGGGGGAACTGAGGACATCCGTATCTTCACCTTTGTTATGCTTGATTAAAACTTGTCGGTAAAGTGGTATTAAAAGGCGAATCCCGTATTCCTACTCAACCCAAAGCGCGGGCGGCGCTCGCTTCGCCCGCAGGAAGGCTGGGCACCGCAGCTCCCACCCAAAGGCGGCCACCCTTCTCACCGCCTGGCCTCGCCCGGCGGAACTTGTTGCGTTTACGCGTTTCCAAAAGAAAACATAAAGTACTACAGATTACTGCGTCTTCCAGGGGCTGCGTTTCTCTCCATTTTCTGCCTCAAAAGAATAAAATACCTCCTTTTAGGAAACTGCAGGCTGTTAGCGCCCTGAATGCTAACAGGACGACAGAGGCTTCGTATGCCAAACAGTCATGATCCTAGCTATAAAAACTGCTCTACAGTATCAGGCTATAGAGCCAAAATGATTCTGTTGGCTGCAAATAAGAGAGAAGATAAAATTATTTGTTTTACAAGGCTCCCGCTTTGTTGTTCTGTCTAGAAATGGAGGGGAAAGAAAGAGGTGTTTAGAACTGCTATTAAATTCACGGCTATTAAAAAGCGTTCATTAATTCTTGTGGTTTTTCAGCTGTAATCACAGGCAATTAGTTATAAGCTATTTAAACTATTAAATATAATTACCTTGTTCTGGGGTTACATTTTCCTACAAAGCAATAAAAATACTGTAATCTAAGTTTACCAAAATAGCCCAGTTGTATCTTTTGCAGTCCTGATCTGGCAAACGAGTTGAAATTTTATTTTGCTATTTTTTCCACTTCCAAACGGCATAAAATGCATTTAATTTTAAACTTCGTATACATCAAAGTGTCAAAGAGAAAACCTACTACACTAAATGGAGTAAATATTAAACACGCCCACTCTTACCCTATGCACCCATAGCCGCATTTTCACACCCAATGATAACTGGTTTCTTCTGATCCCAAAGGAAGTAGAGAGTAATGTAAATATTGATGAAATAAGCTATAATGTAGGTTTACGTACTTAAATAACCGAGAACAGAAAAACAGTAACAATCCTCTCACACTGGCCAACAGGGGCACGCAGCTTGGGTTTGCACCCTGGTTGTGTTTTTATTAGAATGTCAAGTCAATGTAAAGAAGAGGCTCCTATGAGTAATTTTGATTTTCTTTGCTATTTAAAACCTCTGGTATTTATTAAAACCAGAAATGGCACAAGAAATATAACACGCTCTGAAAACTTTCTCTCAGAAATAGCTAGGCCACGTCCTTTGGGTAATAAGGAAATGGAGAAGTAGCTCTGTCTCAACTGATCTCAGACAAGTTTCTTCAAAGCCAACATCTCTCAGACAAGACAGATGTTTTAGACTTCATGAAGATTTCTACCTGTTGGTTTGATCACACGCAAGAGCCTACAGAGCAATCATGCTACCTCAGTGAGAAAATCATGAGACTCTTCGCAACTGGATCTACTATCAGATTTCGTAGTTGCTATTCCTTTAGGCTTTGGAAATTAAATATGTCTATAATATACTCATATACAATTATTTCCATACATGTATGGAAATAATCAACAAAGCGTGAGCCATATTCAGAAGTGGTGATATATCTGTCCATGCCTTTGGCTGGAATTGCAGGATAAGTTATATCACATAATGGAATTTTCCTAAATTGGTGCCTGAAAAGTGCAGACTGATGCTTAAGAAAAGCTACAGGACTTTAACACAAAATCAATTAATTTTTCATAAGTAAATTAAGTGTTCCTTTGAAAATTTTCAGAACAAATGTAGTTTTGTATTACTGCACTCCTCAGTTTGCTCATGAGTAAGACAGCAACAAAACACATAATGTGGAATTAATTTTACTAGTCCTAAATTTGAGAATGAATATAGTTAACGTGAGCATGCTTCTGCAGCAGCCTCTGTCGCTATATTCCTTGGCATATATATTCCCTGTCACTATACTTCTTGGCATAACTGAGTCCTCAGCACTAGCTTGGTTTTCCAGACTGAAAAAAAACCCCAAAACCTACAGAGCTGCTCAACAACTGCTCAGGACCATCCTGGTCATCATATTTTTCATAATTCATTTTTGCTTCAGAGCTAGCTCTGATGAGGAGCAGCTGGGTAGCCTAGCCTGAATGTGACCCTTCTCACCTAGAAGTCGTACAACATTAACAGTGTAACTACATCCTCCCCTAATATTTATGATTGTCCCCATCATCATCTGTGCTTCACGACACACAACAGTGGTATCTATTATGGCAGACTTTTTTCCTGGTCCTTGGAAAGATTTTCAGGCAAACTGCTGGAGAGTTACTAACATTCAAGAACTTTTCGCCAACAACCTAGCTGCCAAACATACGGATTTTACCTTGCCTAACAAGGTCGAAACCAGTCGGTGGGCTATCACACAGTATTTTCAGCCCAAGTAAGGTAGGCATGGTCAAAACGCCTCACCAGTGAGGTCAGAGGTATTTCTGTGTGGAAGGTAGTGAACTGTAGCATCCAGGTAAGAGCCTGGTCTTCGACTACACAACAAGAGGTACCCAAACGCCTCTACCACTCCCGCTTTAGAGACTGAAAGGCTTAACCAGACTCTGCGGTGTTATGAGCTTATGACATTGACACAAGCACAAGTTCCAAGCTTCAGCTGTACCAGCACCTCCAGCGTGACGCTGTCGCACTCTCTAGCTCTGCCTTGTTGAGCTTTCTGCTGTCATATCCATGCTGCCACCTTCTTGCCCCTCTGCTAACTGCTAGCCTGGCTGCCTCCATCCACAGCACGGCAGCGGAAGATCCTCATCCCTACTCTCTACAACAATCTCTCTCACCAAAAAGTAGAGCCCCACTGTGGCTCTAGTTAAACCAGATATTGGCTGAATCCTAAGTGGTGCTCCCCTTCCCCCAGCCACCCTTCTGTCTCATCTTAGCTCATCAGCTCTTCAAGGCACATCCGTTCTCAGATGTCTAGACAGTTCATAACACCTTCAAAACACTCCACAAATTAATAGAAAGGTACTGGATCACTTCAAACCACCAAACAGAATGCTTGTAATTAATAGCAGAAGAGGTAACTAGAAAATTTCCCTTTCTTTTTTTATTTTCACTGGCAGAATCCATATTACTAAATATTTATGTGAAGCATCGCCCAGAAATCACATCAGAAACCAGTCCTACACGTGTTCAGCACTGTACAGCTAAATTTGACGACAGAGTGTGAAATTCTGAACTCATTGAACTCTGTGACAAAATTAATTTATCTTTTTTTTAAATGAGGTATCTAAAAAGAGATACTCTCCATCCATTCTCATAGAGTTCATACAAGTTTACAAAATACACACATTTTATACTTCTCAGCAACATACTACCTCAAAGTCTTCTGCATCTCAGACAGCTCTCTCAGCAGTTTGGTCAAACAATACCAAAAGAAAATTAAACCAGAATCATTAAAAGGACTGATGCACGTTCAGGTCACCTAGTCCATTTAACAAGCAGCTGCTATTGCTCTGCCCATGTTATTTTTGAAACATATTAAGGGACAGCACGTTAACCAAGCAGACAGCAGCATAACAGCAATACAGGAAAATAAGTCAACGTGGTCCAACGCATCCCTCGCTCCCAGTGAAGGGCTCATTTCAGCACTGAGCTGTTGTGTAGCCAGTGTGATCACTGCGCAATCAATAGTGGGGCCAGGCCTTCTGGACACGTGTCTCAGCAATGGTCCTCTCAGCAAGGCTCGGCTTCAGCAGCTGTTTGTCAGAGCAAGCTCCTCCTCCTCTTCCAGACTCATGTCTGCCCTTTGTGGCCTCCTTTGGCACACGCTCTTCCAAATAATACATAACTAACTTGTGATGGATACGACAACTTGGCCATAGGTGAAAATTAAAAATTAAAGCTATTCTAAAAAAAATCTTACAACAAAACCTACAAATTCATTTTTAAGAAGCATACCAACAACAAAGCATGTAACTGTGACTAGGACATGAACCACAGAGAAGTTCTGTCATTTTTGCTAGAATGCATTTTTCAATATATGTTATAAAAAAACTGTAAAAAAAAAAAAGCCTTTAAAAAGATACCACATTTCATAGGTGCCACGTCAATCAGACTTATGTTGGCATTACTTAGCCAGCTATACTTGCATGTGTTCATGCTGGTCACCGCTGTCTGCACAGTCTGCAAAGAGTTCCTTTAAGGTCTCCATAAGGTCTCCAGCAGCCGCAAGGTTAAGGCAGCTGCAGAGGCTTCTCTATCCCCGGAGATCCCAGCTTCATGGAAGGCTGAGTATCACCACAGAAACCAACTACAAAAACAGTCTACGGGCTCCTGCCCCGTTACTCTGGTAAAGCAATTTGTACTACGTGAAAGGCAAGGGCACAAATGCTGAAAACTGATCAAAGTCAACACTGCTGTTAAAGTACCATTTTGTTTTGCTGACTTCAAGGCATCAAATCGCAGACTCTGTGTTTTGTTCTAAAGAGATGAAAGTCAAGTGCCAAGGATTTGTAAGGTTGAATTAACTATTCCAGTGTGAAGGCCTTTAGATAAATTCATAGCACATTTTCCAAAACGGCCATTACGAATTTGTGCTAATAAACCAGGACAAAATCTGCTGTGTTGTATTGAATTGCACTGCCCAGGCTAGGACAGCTGTTCTCTAAAAGAGAAGAGAAAAATGAATTTTAACTCTCACATCATATAAACACATTTTCTGACTTACAAGCGATGCACTAAAGATGGATTTATGACATCTTAACTCATTATTCAGCTGCAAAGATTAAATTAATTAGAACAAAGCAGGCAAAATTTAGAACAGCAATTTGAAAATGTATACCCTCTAGAAGTGTTTTCCCTCTTTTCATGAATATAATATTTATAGGACATAAATTATGCTGGTATTACAACAGTCAAGTTAACTAATATGAAGAAAATTATCTTTACAATTCGTTAGTGTATATTATCCAATATAAAAGGTTTAGAATTTCTACTGAAATTCACTTGAAAAATACAATGTCGATACATTGGCTACAAACGAATTCAGTCAAGGATTAATCCACGAACCCACCTCAAGTGGTGGAATCTAGTACTGCACCACTTTTCAAAAGTGTTTATCAATTGCTTTGGGAAGGATCTCCAGGCCAATTTTTTAAGATGAAAGTAAAGAAAAAGTGTTTAGGCAGGGACTGTGAATTCAAAATGGAGCACTTCTCCACCTCTACCCCGCCACGTATTTTTGCTATACTCATTGAATATTGCCTTACAGATTTGACAGCAAGCCAGCTACACGGGATTGCAATGTCCAGCTTTCAGAAGCCAACGGTTTCTGAGAGAGTTTGCTGATTTTTCCAAGAAACGCAAAATATGCTCACATGGTGTTACTGCTTGAAGGTAATTTTGCTCGAAGAGTTACATATTTGCACTCCTAAATCAAATAAGTGTATAAGCAAGTTCCTATAAGCACGTGAGACTCCACCGCTTCCCTTCTGGGAAGGTTCTCCAATGCAGACTCTTTTATTTGTACAGGGCAAGCGCCTATTTTTTTGAAAACTCACCCCAGCAATGAGACAGATGATCTTCAGAACAGCATCAGAGAAATAAATATCGCCAGGAAAATTGCAATGCCATTAAAAACAAGCACTCATACCCACACACAGTTACTTTTTCTCCTGCAGAACTCGCAGCTATGCCACCCTCACAGCCCTTGCCAGAGGTGCACCACGCTTTCTTCTCTCTGCCAGGCCAGCGCTAAAGGATGCCACTGGGACAGGGCCCTGCCCTTGCGGGAGAAAGCATGAGGCTGCGACGCAAGAGGCACACGTGGGGAGGAAAAGCCCTTTTCTTTCTTTCCCTCAGTCCTTGGGGAACAGGTCTGAGTGCCTGGTAGCTTTGCTAGCATTTACCAGGCATGTGGAGGACTGAAGTTTATTTCTAAGGCTCAGGTAACATTAAACTAACTCCAGAAATCAACCTTTTGCTTATTTTATCCTAAATATATGGTTGCAAATGGATTGGCATTGCCTGGACCTTCTCACCCACACTCTACAGACAGAATCAGATTAACCGAACAGCAGTTATAGCTCAACTGTGAAAATCATGGGAAAGATTCACCCTTGGCGTAATCCCACTGAAGCTACTGGCAGTAAACCAGAGACCGATGTGGTCCCATACGTTACCTTATAAAAAAAGAATACTCTTGCACAATCTGCTGACCCTTATGGTCTATCACCCAGACTGGAAAACTGGGCTCCATCAAAAAGAAGGCAAGAGAACAGAAAGGTTGATAAGGCCTACCCAACTATGATCTACAGCCCATTGCATGCTCTTCATTAAGAAGAGCTGTCAGAAACCTTTGACTGAAAGGTGTTTGAAATCTCCCGGGGTTTTTTTGTTGTTGTTTTTTTTTTTTTTTTTTTTAATTATTTGTCCTGCAACAGGGGCTAAAGGTCAGGGTGTGCTGGGCTAGACACAGACAATTGCCTCTCCAAAGAGCTTGCAAATCAAGACATTCAAGTCCTGCATCACATGTGCATGCCAACATCCACTAACAAACTATTCTGAAGTATGCATGATGTTCCCAGAAGGCCACTTTAACATGAAGATGCGTTATTAATGACTCAGAGGAGAAATGGCAGCACCAACATGTGTTGAAGGGGAGAACCAAGCAAAGCTCTCTTCGCCCTCAGTGAAGATGGAGCATCACCCCTGCATTTGGCACCTGTTACGCTCAGAGCAAAGCAGTGTACTCAAATGGACGTACCATCTTTAATGAACATCTAAGGTTTACCCTCAGAACCAGCTTGAAAACTCACCTGCCCATCCACTGACACAGTAGTTGTATCTGACCGCAAGAGTCCGTTAGAACAACAGCCTAAGAGCCTGCAGCATATTCAAATATTATCTGTAGTTCTCCCTCCAGTCTAAGTTCTGGTATCTTTCTAGCCCTAAATATTAAGTGACCAAGCTAAGGATCTGTGTAACAGGATGGAATTACAGCACGTTCTGATTTCCTTATATGGATTTGTAATTGCCCCAGACAACAGACTAAAAAAGCAAATTACAAGTAAAATTTAGCACCATAACATTAGCAAATACATCATGTGTAAGATGAGTACAGCATCGTACAGTGACACGCTGTATGGCACTGAAATGTACTGCTCAGTACCTGGCAGCACTGTCCTTTGTATCTGGTTCATAACTGATACTTAACCGCACGGGTGACACTTTCTCCCCAAAAGTGTAAGAGTAGGCAGCCATGCTGGTAAGTTTTTACTGGAAATGCAGTGACTGAAGTGCCCATGAAGAAAGCACCACAGCTTCCACGGCATCAGAAAGTTTTGACACGAGGGGATGTTACAAGATAGTGCTTCTAACTTCATTAAAATGTTGGGCCCTTTCTGCCCACAGCTCAGTCACATAATTTATCTTCAGACAAAAATATAGCCAGTCAATTTCTAGTGTTCCAAAGTTGTTATTTTAAGCTGGGGCTGCCAAATGCAATCACATTATGTTAGATGCTAACCATTTATGCAAATACCTAGGTAATCAAAAAATGAGGACCAAAGCTACTCCTGCTACAAATAACTTGGCAAACAGGCAGGAGAGTTATCAAAGTCCTGTTTGTACCACAAAGTGGTATTATTTTCACAGTGAGAGAATAATAAAAGTGAAAAAACTTGAGGACTTATACAAGGAGAGCTATTTCTGAAGACAAAGGGTAATAACTGCATTAGCATAAGTCATACTTACACAGATAGAGCTACTTCTGTGACAATAACCTTAAAAGTATAACCCAAAGAGTTTACTGATAAATTTTATGTAGAGAACATACACACATGTAAACTGCCTACTTTAGCTTCGTTTACCTGAATAATACAGGATTCATAGAATCAAAGAATCATANGGTTTCCCTGTGCACAGGTATATGCACAGGTTTCCCTGTGCATATATATTTCCATCTGGGTTTAGGTCTTCAGTGTTATCTCATGCATTGCATAGTCTGGAGAACCAGAGTTCTCCTGAAAAATAAGATTTTTCAAAAACTTCTGGCTGCAGCAAAGAAAGCAGCCAGTCTCTGCACGAGCATCTCTGCTCAGCTCTGCCAACCAAATCTAATCTTCACACGCTATCCTCACTTTGGGCACCTGCAGAGCGAGGGCTGCCCACAGCGACCGGCCCACCGAGATCTCACGGTTCGTGCAATGGGAAGTCCGTGCCCAGCCATGCAAGGCTGGGATCACTTCGCCCATTCCTCCTCTGACGTGAATTAGACGCTCAGGCTCCCAAAGATTAAGTGAAACCATTTGTGCCATCTGCCCTTCCACAGAGCAGTTAGGCTCCCCAGCACTTGAGACCTAAAAACACGATGTTTCGCTCAGCTTTGCATAAATCAGTAGATGTCAATACCGTTCACATGCCGTATAATGAATCCTAAGGGGAAAGTCCTCCTTTTATACATTTTGTGGGAAAATTTCTTGTTGGCTTTAAATCTGTTTAAGGGCACAGGACCCACTCCTGTAAACTGCAAGTCTAGCATCTCCCATACTGTTGTTAAATGGCCCATTCACAAAACAGTGTCACATCAGACCAAGTATTACTTTAACAATTACGGTAGAAGACTCATGTGGAAAGGAAATATTTTCCCAGACGACATTCTATTCTGTACTTGGACATACGTTGCAGATCTAAGCTTTTCTCTGGTGAATCAGCTGGGCTGCAAAGTAAGTTTAATTTTATGCTCCTCTTCCCTTCTCCCATCCCGTAACTATTACCAGATAGCTGTGTAACATAGTGCCCAATGCCCTGAAAAAACAAAGGCAGGGCAGGGGAATCACTACTATGTTGGAGGATATATGAATATATAGGATATGTGAAAAAGCAGCTCCTGTCCCCGAGAAAATGCTTCTTAAACTGACAGATAAAAGACAGATGACAAACTTCTGCCAGGACCGTCTTCCCTAAATGCATTTGGGGCATTCTGGGCAAAACTACACAGGCTTTTCCAGGTAAACACAAGTTTCCAATGCCTTTATATTCAGCAAGCTAGATAGGTGCTAGTGACCCAACCAGAAATTACATAGCTACATTAATGTACCACTACAGTATTGATACATCTTGCCTCTCAACAGGTCTCGTTAGTCATAGCTCAGTACAATACTAACCATGGGTTCAGAGATCAGCATTAGCACTATCTCATCTCCACCAGGCTCTGACGGTAGACACAGCAAGTTCATAGTTCATCTCAACTGCAAAACACCATGCAGATGTAACATAGCACATGGTGTAATGAGAACATCGTGGCAAAACTAGAATCTGAGTACAGAATTTCCAAATCTCAGGGTAAATCCTCAACAGATGAACACCCTACTTTCCACTGCTTCAAAAGCTGCAGGTGGGGAAGGGGAAAGGCTGAGACAATGAGGCTTCACAAAGCAAGAAAAGATTACAAACATGAAATAGATGACGGAAAGACTGCAGGACAAAGGGTTATGCCACTTGAAAGCCCCCACATACAAAACAATTTGCTCCTCAAAGGTTTTACAGCCAGACCACACATAGATCTATGACTGGAAAAAAGAAACATCATTCTACAGGTATCTTTTAGAGAGGCACAGTCACATAGGGAAGTGTAAAACGCGGAGTTCACATTTTCATTGGACATGTAAAACTAAATTCTTACTTTCCAAGCCAGGGTAAAGAACAGCATGTGTGCATGAGTCACGAAAAAAAAAAAAAGAAAAAAAAGAAAACCTAAGCAGCAGCACCAGATTTAGGAAACAGCTTTGTTTATTGTCAGTAAACCACCAGCCTGAGTAAGAGTTAGCGCAAGCGTGTCTGTAATACATATGCTCACAAATGGTATTAGAAATTAAATACCAAGGAAACTGCTTTCAGAAGATTAAAAGTAACAGTAACCAATACATTGTCTCTCAACTCCCCTGGGGCAGGTCTTCATTCTTCCCAAATTTTTTTCTATTTCTAAATTTCAAAAAACAATTAGAACTTTTACTCTCTGGACAAAAAAAACCAGTACTTGTGGAATATTTCAAAGAATGAATTTATGATACTGACTAAATGGAAAAAAACCCAAAACCACCAAACCCCTAATAAATCAAATTTTCTATTTAATTAGGCCTACTCATACAAGTAAGACTACTCACATCTGTATACACTTGCAGAATCAAAGCCATGAAAACTGACAAAATCCTCCAGAAGACATTACTGCGGCTGTCATGCAAGTATTTTCCTGCACCATGATGCCATTCCATGCGCTTCTTACCCGCATTGTCTTGCTGATTCTTGCTTGAAAACAGATTTACTGAAGAAAATACTGGCTTGCTTTCCAGCTAACAGTGTAAGAATGAACTGCTGCTCCTTGCATACAGGATTTTTCCAGGTAGCTTCAGTTGCATTTTCAGCATCCAATTTACCTCTTTGCAAGTATCACTTGAAACCCAGTGAGTGGAGGAAAGAGGGGATGTTCCAGTGGTCTGTTCTGAAAAGATACCTACAAAGCAAGTGCCACTGTGCTTCTCTGCAAAACTAAAGTCAGAGAGTCACACTTCCCAACAGGCCTCAAAAGTGCACTTACCTATTCACATGCACTAGCAGATCGTGTCTGTGCAAAAGAAATGATAGCTCTGCTTCCTTGGGTGATGACGGCAGAGTGACCCAGAATTCAGCCAGTCTTCAGGGTTAGAGAATGCCAGTTATCTCCAGAAAGGTGACAGATTTTAATACTTTTCCCTTCCTGATGAGATTTGGGTCATCGCCAAATATTACCTCTCATCTAGAGACACCAATTACTGCCACCATCATGTTTATCATATATGGCATAAGCTCTAATCATAATAAAAATAATTCTATATTATAAACTGCCATGTCAATTGTTAGAGAGATACTATCTGCTATAAATTACCTATAATTCCTTCAAACTTCTTCAAGCAATTTAAGTTTCAGATGTTTGTACCTCACGGTGGTGCTATTTTCGCATCTTCCCCTTCAAATAACAAGCTTTACTACTGTAGAAGTACTGTTTATGTTTCACAGGGAAAATAAGAGACTCTTCTAGAGAAACACAAACTTGAGTATATGATAAGTGTTATCAAAAGCATGATCTACATAAAAAAAACCCCAAACAATTAAAACATTTGTTCCTCTTCTCACATCTTGCCACTGCAAAGTTTTACTTTTTCAGCTGATACAGGAGCATGGCTGTCAGGCACAGCGAGCTCCACACAATTTACATTGGAAGCTTTCCCTGATGCTGGGAGGCTGGAGGAGAACAACTTCATTAATTCCAGCTTTTGGTTCAAACAGACACTCCAGAGAACAACATAAACATGACCACTCATGACAAGTGTTGCTCCAACAACTCAGACACACACACACGCACCATACGAGCCCAAGCTAGACTGGAACCTGCCCATCGAGTCTGTGATCTAAACGGACTCCTGGAAATGTCATCACTTCCTTAATTATCTTTTCTTGGGGAAAGTAACTATAGACAGAGCAGTAATTTATAAATACTCCAAGGCATGTCAGAGAGAAGCTTTGAGGAGGGAACTGGAGACCAAGAATGTGAATCACAGTTTATGATCAAAATCAAACCACATGCATCTGCCTGAAAGAACATGTGAGCGCATGTGCACAGCGTGCTCACACACGCGTGAGAGACACAGACGGAGGAAGAAGAGCCCATCCAGTAAAGACAGCAGCAGCCCCATTTCTCTCTACAATCCTGCAAAGCGTTTCAGCAAAACTGAAAAAAACAAGTGATCAGAAAAGTCATTCTGACATTTTTCCTTTTGAACCCTTTAGCCTTCTGTGGTGGGCCTTGGCATGGCTTCAGACACCGTTCCACGCAGCTCCCTGAAACCGAGAGCAGGTCTCACTTTCTGCACACAGCAAACAGTACCATTTCTAAAAACAGAAAATACCAAGGGTTTGCACGGCACTTTCCAAGTCATGAGAAGTCACTGCTGCCTCTTTAAGGGTAAACATGCATCAAGCCAGGCTCCTGCAGGACAGCAGGCTCTGCACAAACAGGCTCCTCTGGCTGACACATGACTTCCTCTGGCAGTTCTGGTGGGCAGAACTTGAAACGATTGCCAAATCCAATGACCAGCAAATCCTGAGCTGGCTGAAAACAGTCCACAAAGACTGGAGCCCAGAGCAAACAAGGTGAAAAAGCCACATTCAGAAAGGCTGAATGTTATGCAAGCTCAGATGCCTCGAAGTGCTAACGAATTGAAGAGGGGGAAGCAGGTTGTGAGGGCTCTTTAAGAAATGGAGGCTGAAGCGGCTGTTGGTTTGTTTTTTAAAGACATGGCAATGCAGCGTCCATCAATCAAGGCAATTAAGACATCAGTGTCACTGTAGTGTATTAGCTGCATAGGAGTTGCAGCTTTCAACAGGCACGGCATCATCCGAGAAAAACATTGCGCAATTACAATTTCTGTGGAGCATGCTGTCGGTATCTTGAAGGCTTTATAAGGTCTATTGTGTGCTTCACTGCTGATTCAGTCCAGTGGTCCAGCAGCCTGGACAGGGCTTTTGGGCAATGCTGTGGGGAAGGGAGTAACAGCAGCCTGTGAAACCACCCTGGTGAGCCAGAGGAGCTACCACAGGCTGTGGGCAAGCTTTGGAAAATACCCAGGATCAAGAGATGAACGCGATGAGGGACTACTGCTTTCCAAGGAACAAATACAGGGTGTTCCTGGAGTACGTTTGCCACAGCGTTGCTCACAACTTGACTCTGAGACCTCACTGGCACAGAGCACTGGTAGAAGCAGTAATTCATCTGGGCTTCCCGTTCTCAATCTTCTGACGTGGGCCCTTTCCCTCGCCCTTACAAACGGTATGCAAAACACCGTGAAAGACGACTGTGATAAAAAGCAGCAGTCAACCTTAAGCCTGACAGGGAGGTTTGCAAGTGGCCAAACTCATTTTCCACCGCCACTCTGCAGGTCCTGGTTGGACTGATAATGTTGTCTCTGCATGACTTTGTGAGCCACAAATCATCAAGGAACAAGCAGTAATAGGCTGAAGGTGATCCTGTTGATCTTGATGGGCTCAGCGTAACAGGAGAGCTGGCCTGCACATAGGAGGTTGAAGCCTCAACAAGACTTGTGGAAAACTTGAGTATTTATTATAAACCCACCCAGATCTAGAGACGGTATCTTAAAATGTCCACAGTGGCCCACAAAAAGTAGGCCCACAAGAAATACAAAAGTAAATACCACTTCTTGGTAACATAGCCCCAGTGAAACCCTGACAGCTGGGGAAGCCTGTGTGAGCAAAGCGTCACATATGTGTCACATGAAAACTGCAAAGTCAAACACCTTCCCAAATCGCAGAAGTCATTTCCCAAACTGCTGTGGTCTGCCAACTCCCAATACTGAACTGGCTGGCTATGGGACTTCGGGTGTCAGATCCCAAGTGACAAAGACAACCCTTCCTGAAAGATACCCTCTCATCGGCTGACTCATGAAGCTGGATGAGCTCAGCCCAGACTTTCACCAAACCTCTCCTACACCGCAGTCTTTAGGGTTTACCTTCTCACATTTGGAATGAGATCCTTTGCCACCAAGTTACCGCTCCTCTCATCTGAAGTCTCAACTTTAGAATTCTCCATCTCCACAAAGATCAAGCACCTCCACAACTTCCATCTTTTCTTCATCCCCAGCCAGACTGGGCAGCAACACAGCTACCTGCGTCACTCCTCTCAAGCCATCTCACTATAGGTAGCTCATGCCACCCCTGGTTCAAAAACCCTGCATATACTTGCAGTGCCACTTGTAAGTCTGCTGCCATTACCACTGCCAAGCATAGGTGTTCAGAAAATGGAGGCGCAAAAGCAGCCAAATACCCTTGCAGTGTTGAGAACCGGTGTGTACCTCGGCAGCGGCACAGACAGGGTGCTTTGTTTTATCTTTGAAAGCTTCTTCTAGAGCAGCAACTATTTTTCTTCAAAACAAAGGCCTTTGGCCTACCAGAAGTACCAAACATACCCACACGCAGCAGGGCAGGCTTCCCACTGTACCACAGTAAACGAGCAGAGGGCCAACGCGATGCAGCCTGGCAAGCCAAGCAACATGTCTTTTACTTCCCAGCCTAAATTCTGCACCACATATTCTGGTCAGCTCACCAGAAACATCACATTCATACGGCCAAGTGATCTGGCAGTGCACAGATCCAGTATTAATGGTAGTGAAGACTGCAAGCTTAATCAAAAGTTTAATCTCACGGTAACCAACTCTTTATTCTTGAGCCTCTTATTTTAAGTATAAATTTAGGGCTGCATAGGATAATCCAATTATTTTAATTTGGATTGTTAAGCCCATGCTGCAGGGTGCTTCACAAATTCAAACTAGCCTGCCTGCCTTGTCAGTTTTAGAGCAGCTGGTCAAGCTGACTCTGAGAGCTCAGCACCAAAAACCACAGTGGAAAAAGAAGCTGACCTTATTTTCACTGTATCTGAGGTCCTGAAGTCTTGGAAAACAACCTACATGTACATTTGATTGGCGCTATATGGTAACTTATTCTAACAAATGCACTTTTAGAAGAAGAAATAAACAAAATGGAGTCAACCAAATGACTAGGTAACAAAAACCTCACTAACTCCAGCCGTCAGACAACAAACCTTGGATTCCCTTCTTGCCTGCTGTCGGCGCAAGACCTCCAGGCCCCCTCTGACCATGGCTCTGGTGCAGCAGGTCAGAGTGTTTAAACCATGCCCGGGAAGTGGCCCCTTTATCACAGCTGAATCTCAAGGCTGTCCCCAGATGTCTGGATGCCTGAGCATGAAACAAAACATTTTTCCCTGACATAGCCTTGGGTAAGGCTGTTGTAGTGCTAAACTTCTGAAAACAGTTACAATGAACACACTGGGAAATACAGTAAACATGTAGAAAACCAGGCAAAAGGAACCAGGTTTTCATCACCCTCGTTGCTCAGGTCTTCATAGTCCTAAAATACAAAACCGTTGTGACACAGAAGAATTATCCCGAATTCAGGATGCACTGCAAAGATCAAGATGTAGAAATAAATTATCAGGTAACCGTTTCAGAGTCTTTTCCCATCCCATTTTTACAGCTTCGAGGATCTCTTCAGAAAGTACTTAAATATTGGACTTAAATAATTTTGCCCATCATTTTATGACTTTTAAGTGGGTTGGCTCAGGAACCTGAGACACATCACTAGTAAGTACCGGGCTATTTTAATTAGCCTGCTCCACAGGAACTAACAGGCATTTTGACATCAGGTTTGCTCTCAAAGGAAAATATTTTTTTGTTATGAAATTGTTGCCAAGTAACACTGATTAAACAGCGGGGAAAAAGTCTGACGAATTATTACAGCCTCAGTGGCGTTACTCAAAATTAGAAAAATAAAGATGAGTCCTTGATTTTCCTGCCTTCATTTCACATAACACATGTTAAACATCTGTATCAGGGATAACATCTTAAAGCTATTGAGGATGAGGATGTCAAGGAAAACAATAGTGAATCCATTGCCAGGAACTCTGATTCCATGTATTCACATGTATTCAATCCTAAGTATTCACAGGAGATTAATTTTATATGCCCCTGTTCCCCCTTTAGCTCTTTCAATTGTGGCTGCGTGCCGGACGCAGCTCCGGGAAATTCAACTGATGGGTATACTAAAAGAATCCACCATTAATTTAGGACTTGATAGTACACCTATCTAAGGAGTGACTTTCATCTTAAAATAATTTTACGTTTTTCTACACACGTTTTTCTGGTGCAAATCTCTAGAGTTTCCAAGTGCCTCCACAAACAACAATTCTTTCTCGTAACAGAACAAGCAGCTCTGTGAAAAAGCAACTATCTCCTTTCTAAAAACTGGGAAACTGCAGCGGTGAAGATACAATGACTTTCTCTTCAGCTTTGTGTAAAAGCTCAACAGGTCCTGGCTTTCAGCTGAGACCCAGATCAGTACAGAAATGCACACACGCACTGACTTCCCCAGGAATATTTGATCAAATAAAACAAACAAAAAGGGCTTGCATTGTTCATGCCAAGTTCAATATAAACACTTGTGGCTATTACATGCACCCGTATTCTATTTCCTATGATAAAGCATGGCCAATATGAGTTGTGATAAGACATTTCTAAGAAATACTTGAAAAAGATTGGAACTTTCGGGGTTCTTATGTGAAGAAAGTGTCTCCATGGTCTCAACAAATAAGATGTTACCCAAACAGGGTTTAATAAAATAAAATACAAACAAATTCCTTGAAGATCCAGGTATGATTACAGCATTTCACGATATGACCTTATATTTACCAGATTTCAGCCTTAACGTGAAAGTGCTAACTTACTGATTTAGTTTTGCAAAGTTTGCTCAAAATAGCCTAATCCCATACATTTCCAGTCCACCTTTTTTTTTTTTTTTNCCCTCTTTTTTTTTTTTTTTTTTTTTTTTCTTTCAGTTTACAGGGAAGAAAAAGCTCCCAAACCTTACTGATCTTTACAGAAAAGCCTCTACGTTACAGGAGGAACACATGCCCCGGCCATGCCCTCCCCCTGCATCAGCCACCCCGCCTATGTTTAAATTTGTGAACGCTCGTTGTCTATATATTCTACGCAAGTGTCAAAGCGAGTTAAATTAATGCATACATGTATGTTGCATATTTATGAGAACCAGGATAACTGCACAAGTATGTTTAATGCATGAGCCCTCCGAGGAATTTGCTAGGGGAAGTTTACACTCCTCCCAGCAAGTAAGGAATGTGTAATTTAGCAGCATCTAGCACAGGGCAGGTTAAAAACAAAACAAAACCTGACCTCCTCCCCCAAAGCAAGCCTTCACTTAAACATTTTCAGATCTTGCATTCCATGTTATCAGAACTTCAGCCAACCTCTGAACAAATGCATGATTTGCTTTAAAACATGCTTTCGATGTTGCTGAATCTGACTAATGTGCTGTCAAACAAAAATACTGGTTTTATTCTGGAGCATACTGGAACTACTGCATGACAAACAGATCTCTACCTTCGCTATCAGCATTTGCAGGCAACAGGAAATACCTCAGCTGGTAAATCAAACTAATTTAACTTGAGGTGATGGCTACATTCTACTTTAAGACAAAAGGCCTCTTGGAGTTGGTTTTTACAATAATGGAAAAGATAACATTTGCTCTGCGTTTGTTTTCCGAGTCTGATCCTGTAAGTAAAATCCGATCTTTCCAAGTTGTTTACTCTCTTTCGCTCGATGCTGTCGGCAGCAAGCCTTGCTCCAGCTTCCTGTGCGTTTTTAGAGCAGCCATCTCCAAGGGCTGTGACTGGAAACTGGTTGGGAGACAGGAGAAGGCGGCTAAGGGCTACAAATCGTGACATATATGCTCTGCCCTACACTTTGGTATACCGCAGAAGTACACAGAAAAGACCGCTTGGGGCAAACTGCTTTCTTACCGTAAGCGCGTTAGAGGAGGCACAAGCAGCCTCCTTCTGCTAGCCAGCAACTATTTTTATTCAAAGCCAAATATTTAAACCTTCTATCGTTCCGTCGAGATGATTAGGCAGTAGCAGCACGGCCTGCAACCTTGTGCACGCGCGACTCTAGCTCAGGTCGTGCCTGCACACAACTGCAGAAACCGCGCTGTTAGGCAAGGGGCGCCAGGAGCATCGAACCAGAGGGAAATTTGGTCTTGCGCTTTGCAGTCGATTCATTCTGGTCTCTCGGGAGGCACAAGCTCCAGCTGTAGCCTGCTTCATCCCATCCCCGGGCACCCTTTAGTAACTAAGAAGTTACAAGTTCCCACTATAGCGTGTCCCCACAGCGAGGGCACTCTTCTGCCTGTTTCCAACCAAATTTCTGTTTACCTTGTGAGTTCTACCCCTCATGCCGAAGTTGTCTATGACTTGCCAATGGATTTAAAAATGATGAGAGGCACTGACAAATATATAGCAGAATCCCAGAAGGTTGTTTAGTCTTCACAAGAAACTACCTTACCAAAAAAACCCCACCCCTCAAAACCCCCCAAAAACAAACAAAAAAACCCCAATAGAGATGCCAATTACAATTTGGTTTTCATGCCCAGAGAACTGATTGTACCTACACTTTTTTCAGCCATTCACAGTGCATTCATCAGGCTGATAACCCAGTGCCTGGCAAACTAAAGAATTAAAAAAAAAAAAAACCAAAACCAAACCCCAACCCCAAATATAAAAATATCTGTTCCTCATTCCCAGCCCCACAAAAAAAAAAAAAAAAAAAAAGTGTAATTTTTCTATTCGTTTCATGACAGCTGAACTGAAGAAGACCTGACGTTTTTGATTCAGGGCAGCCAATGAGATGCCTACTTAAAAAATAGTAAGTACCTTTTTCATCATGCACTGGACATTTCAGACACTGTATATACTGAAAATGAACACAACAGCTGAAGTTTCATGGATGCATACAATACACATTGAGCTGAACACACCACAGACCCAACAAGGCTGCTATTGAAGTCAGTGGAAAGACTTTGATTAAGGCCAAGAGTATCTGCCTTTATTTAAATCACCATAAAAGACTCCACTTTAAAGTTCTTTCAGCACAGATTTAGACCCTCTTTTTCTAAGCTTCCGCCTGCTAGATCATCATCTTTGTTCTCTCATTACAAATTCTGCTAATTGTGTACAGGCACGTTGCTCTCACAGAACGCAGTACTAGGGATTTGTGTGTGTAATACTATAAGAACATGAACTAAGAAGCTCAGCTGTCACAGTATGCAATGTTTTCACTTTGGTACTCTGTTTTGATGTGTTTTGAGAGTAAACAACAATACTGCACAACTTAACATCAACAATTTTCTTCTTGTGCTGTTGCTTTCAGAGCAGCTTAAGTTCTTGTCAGTCCCTCTGAGTGCAATGTACATAAATTAGTAATTGGACTGTACTTAAGTACTACCATAGTCAGCAACACTTGCTTTCTGTACAGCAGTCCCTGCCCCCCACTGAAGCATTGAGGATGTATTACAGGGGTAAAAGAATCTGAACTTAAATGTTTGTTTATAATGGTCATGGCAGGGATCCAAAGGTATTCATGTTAATTTACAACACATTTAGGTAAATGACCTGCTTTTGAAGGCAGCCCATTCTATAAAGGCCTCTTGTAGATCTAAATCTGTTTCTTATTTCCTTTGCCCACCCCGCCACCTTTTTTAAGTGTACTTTGTGGTTGTGAAAGGTGATGGAGAGAGTGGCTGGGTATGGAAGCAGTTTACTCGTACGACACACAAAGCATAGGTGGACAGTATCCACGCAAATTGTGCGTGCTTCTTTGTAGTCTTTCTGGGCACAATTCAGAAATAACTTCATTCAGCAAATTAATGTAGAACAATCCCATTTGCAGATGCACTTGTAAGCCAGGGATCTGGACAAAACGTAATTTCCCCTTTACCTCTCTTTCATGATGTCCAAGACCCTCTTCAGGATTTCTGAGATTGAGGACGTGCACCTCTTGCGGCAGGCCTGTTGTGCCTCGGCTTGCACAGCCAGATAAGACTGTAAAACTCTCCAATAACGCATGGACTGGGTGCGAATTGTTAA
The DNA here is from genome assembly GCA_013400535.1 of Scopus umbretta. Classification (NCBI taxonomy): domain Eukaryota; kingdom Metazoa; phylum Chordata; class Aves; order Pelecaniformes; family Scopidae; genus Scopus; species Scopus umbretta. The sequence goes on from VZTL01064748.1 coordinate 39,948, forward strand.
CAGGCGATAAGACACATTCACTCCTAGGCACAGGACCTGCAGAGGAAGACACAGATCATTTAGAGAAATAAAGCAATTCGTAGATTACACCTGTCAAATAACGATCATCCTTTTGGTCACAAAAACCACAGGAACAGAAGCAGAGGCTTCACGTTCATTATCCACAAAATGAAGACATTTATTTCTGTTGCCCATTTAAGTTCTCCTGAACACGCCAACTCATGGGTTCATTTCTCTCTGAAAGTCTAAATTTAAAGTATTAATTGCAAAATTGAAAGTAGTCTTGTCTTTACCAGGGAGGAACCAAGGATACAAGAGAAAAAAGCCAAAAAAAACCCCAAAGGAGAAAAAACAAAGCAGCAATAGTGGTAGGAGGAATTGGTTCATCTTAGATGCGAATTATTTGTTTATGTCAAACATTGTTATCTCCAAACATTGAGAAATGCAATCGTGTATATATAACAATGAAAAGTTAATCTCTAGTATAAAGTAATTACATCAGGAAGGATTTGGGCGAGTTGGATTTGTTGCTTTTGAAGCAGTGCTGATTTATAGTGAACGTTGTTCAAATACATTGTACAAAACAGCAGGCATCTGTCACATGATAAAATGAAATGTTTGTTTACTGAGTCTATTTTGTGTCTGACAGCAATTATCTACACTGATAACAGATATCTAGTCCAAAACAGAGTGTACGCCCTTTCAAATAATCACCACAGCATGATGTAGTGCCATGCTCTTATATAGTACGTGAGACAGTGTGATGTGATATAGCAAGATAGCACAAAAGCTGAAACATACGGAGCAGTTTACATTTAAACTATATCTCAGGAAACTAAAGCAAGACAAATATTTATGAAAAGCAGCTCTGCTTTTCCAAAACGGCTCAAACCCACCCCTGACAGTAACAGATACAGTATGTTTTTGATTCAAAAGGCCACAGGAGAATGTTAATTGACTTAACCCTAATTTGCACCAAAGTCACTCAAATAAGAATTAGGCTCACATGAAGCAGTCAGTTGAGAGGCTGCAAGACATAAAAGAGAAATATAAGCTAGAAGCATGATTTCCCCCCCCCCCCCAGAACGCTAAACTCTACGACTGAAACACAAANNCCCCCCCCCAGACAGTGTACATCTGCAACTGAAGTAAAATGCTTCTTTTGAAAAAAGTTAAAAATGGAAGAAAATCCTCAACTGATCAAATGGCAGAGCCCTGTCTGGTTTAGCGAAGTCTACATCCAGCTATTGTAGCACTAGAGATCATTTGACTTTGGTGTACACATATGTTTAATTCTATTAGCACTGATTAATTATATTAGCTGGTTAAAAAGACAGTTCACTCAAGATACAGTTAGCAGCTGGCCATTTAGAAGTCAGAGAGTCCATCTTAAAACAGACTTTATCTGGAAAAAGCAAAGCCCTTGAGCACAGGGAGACGTCCGCTGTGCCTCGGGCCATGCGTGCCTTGTCCTGCCAAAGGGGCCGTTCCCTAAACCCACCAATGCATAGTACATATCCTGCCAGCTCCCACAGAACAGGAATATTTATTAAAAGCAATGCTCAAGGCATAAATTATGCATGCCTGTGCTTGGGGTACAGAGGATAAACAAACCTTCTGCTCTCTAGATGAAGAGCCTGGTAGTAGCACTGACCACCAGCCTGGAGGATTTCAGGTTTATTTGAGAGTTTTTAAATCCTTTTTAAGAATATGCATACAAAATGGGACCAGTCCAAGCAATGATAATCCGTTAAAAAAAAAACAACCAACCAAACAAACAAAAAACCACTATGAAAAAGTTGCCCTTTGTAACGGTGGGAGAAATACTTTTAATTTGTAACAATAACACAGCCAGCAGAGAGGTCTCATTTTCCTTATGCACAAGTGCAGATCGGAGAACTTACTAACCAATTTGCATACCCACTGATGTGTAAGTCCTATAGCAGCCCATGTTATACAACCTGCACAAAAAGCATTTCTAGATTCCACAAGCATTTCTTGGGCTGGGGAACAAACTGAGAGCCAGGGAGCGCTTCTTCATTGAATTGTTCCTTGCAGACCAGACAGGGTTGACATTTGTTAAGATGCTTCTAAACACGCATGAATAACAAGGTGCAAGACTCGGAACAAGATAGAAATGGAGATGCTGACAAAAACGTGCGCTTTCCTTAGCAAAGGTTCAGGAGGAAGAGCTAATACCTCCCCTCTCAGCAGATGGATTCCCTTGTGAACACCTATTTCCATGCAGTACCTCTACCAATCCTCCCCTCCAGCCTTCATCCGGTCTTTATTCTGTACAAATTTGCTACACTAGAGGAGAAGACATCTGGATTTTCTCCTCACTTCCTACAAGGGCTCATCCACATGAAGAAGATGGTACATTCAGGCTGTCTGTAACTGCCTGCCTCCCTCGCCGGCACCTCAAGCGCACAGTAAGAAAGCCCTTCTTTCAAGGCCCTCTGTTCTGCTCGACGTGCAAGATGGAAATACTCCCAGAGGGAGCAGAAGTTCACATCCTGGATAACCGTACGCAGCCGAGCTTATCCGCACAGCGAAGGGCAGACCGAGGCATGCCTGCTCTTGCCTGCACTCCATCCCGGCTGGACGCAGGCCAGATCTCCTGCAGAAACCCCGTCACCCTGCTGGCAGCGAGCCCGCGCGGCTGTACCAGTCTTAAGCAGGACTTCTTAAGCAGGGCTTACTGGCGTAGACCCACTCTTACACCCGTACAGCTGCGTGGCACACAGACGTGCGCTGGCTCGCGGCCCACCAGCCCGGGGCACGCCACTTCTGTCAGCTCTGCTTTGAAGGAAGGGGTGTGCTGGGTTGCTTTGAGCCGCTCGGTGTAAGAAACCAACGTTTTGGGGGAGTTACTGCAAGCGTTGCTTTCAGAGCAGCCTCGTGAGCGGCCGAGATAGAGCTGTTGAAATCTGAACCGAAGATCAGAGTATCTATTGGAGGCTGGCTCCGCTGCGCTCAGACCACCTATGTGGTTAAGATTGCCCACATACAAGGAATGGCGGTGGGGTGAGGAAGAGAGGCGTTACTCCAGATGTTGCATTTCTGCCGAATTTCACACCGGCGTTTGTGCAGCTCTGTCCCGGGCCTGTACTACCCTTCCCAGGAAATCAAGACTTTCGTAAACATTATTTCTCTTAAATGTGCTGGCGGTACCAAACAGCAGTCTTCATGCCCAACCATCAAACTGGGTGTCCACGCCATGCCCAGCATACACTTGCATTCCTGGAGCTAGCACCAAGCAAAAGGAAAACTTATTTCTAGATCACAAAGTCCATTGATTCTCAGCCTGTATATGACACGAGACAGTTCCTTCTGCCACCTTCTCTCCATTTATGCTGTACTTCAGTCTATTCTTAGGCTGCACGCATCCAGCGCTGCCTAAGCTATTTGCTAAACATCCATTAACAACATTTCTTGCCAGCAGTACCTGCTGCACCTGCAGATCTGGCCCAGTTGAAGGCGAGTAGGTGCCACTTCCAGGCACCCTCACTCCAGTGGGAGCAGCAAGAGCTCTCCTCTTCCCAAATTGGCTGCTCTCGCTCTTCTTGGCTCCCTCACAAACCCCTCCTGCTCATCTTCCTCTGACTGGAAAGCTAGTTACTTCCCCCAAGTAGTTAGTTTAAATCCTGTAAAGTGGATATTTACCACTCCGAAAAAACAAACAGAAAGCCCTTTCTATAACACTGCTAATCTGATTGTTTATCGCCTCCGCGCCGCCTGCTTGTATTTGAAAGCCAACATGAAACCGCAGACTCATCCTGCCTGGTCTTTACTGTTCCGCTGCTCTGCCACGCGCAAGCACCAGGATTGGGCTCTGCCAGCTTCCCACCCCAGCCCCACATCCCATTCCTGCCAACCTCACCTGCATCGGCGACACCAGCATCTTGCCAAAATGCAGTATCATCGCGGCTTAAGGGCCAGTTCATCCAATTCACCTATCGAGATCGCCTCATCGGCTCCAAACACACACAGATACTCTCTTGCATCTGACCCCCATCCAACTGGCACTTAAAGAGTCAAAAGTATCTTCCAGTTTATATGGCCTCGTGCCATTTAAGTGCCATTAGTGCCTTTAGTCCCTTCTGGGCGGAGAAGGTAAGCACGTGCACACAGCCATCCTCGGGCTTTTGTTTAACTTCGGACCACGTATCCGTTTAACCCTGTTAGCAAATCCTGGCTCTTACCACAATCAAATTTTAGTTGCTTAATGCCTGCAAAGCCTTCTGAAGATGGAAAGCAGGTTTGGCGGTTTTATAAGAACCACTTATTACAGATATGTTTTACGATGGCAAATGTGTAACGAATTTAGAATTCTAGAGAATCATTTAGTATTGAATTATTTTCCACTTCCAATTAATAAGAATATTTTAAAGGAAATCTTAATGCAGACCCAACCTTGTTTGATACTAACATCTGGAACATATTCAATACAATTTCAACATTCTTGTTTCCCATATCATCCATGCTACTAATGAGTAACATGTGTTCTGTTGTAAGAAAGTAGCAGAAATGGGAGTAAGACACTAAAGGGAATAATGCAACAACCCAAGACCAGCTCATAACTGTGATGGATTTTATTCAAATACTAAAGGCTAATATACTTTCTGTTGTATTTTCATACAGATTTCTACAGTGTTGTCAGCTGAAAAGCGTGACCAGCTCCTGCAAATTGCGTGACTCTGTGCTGGGGCCTCCACAGCAAGTTAGCATGGCTCCCATACATGACACCAGAGGACACAAGCCACACCAATGGGATATAACACTCCTCAGAAGGACAGATTTATTCTAATTGATTTTTGAATGAGGAAATGACACAAATCTACTCATGATACATAAAGACAAAAAATTCAAAATCCACACTTGAGGAACACCAGGGATCTCTGTGCTGTCAGGTACAAAGTAATATAAATTACTGCAGATCCTGCTAGAATTCATCACTTTATATGCTGAAAAGCAAGCCTTAGAGGAGGCTAAATATCCAAGCAGAGATTTCAGTATGCCCAAGTGACTGACTTTCATAAAAGTTATTTTGGAGAAGGTTAATTTAAGGGCATTTTTTTACATCAGCTAGTGACAATGATGACTGAACCAAGAAGGAAGAAAAGAGAGAAGATCCTCAAACCTACTTTTGAATGACAACAGGGTTCTGCAAAAACAAGGAGGGGAAGCCATTTTCTCTTGAACTGAAAAGCTTAAGATGCACTGCGCAGCACTTGAGCAGACTTAGTAATTCTCCCTATAACCTTCACCACTCATTTCTAAAGATACAAGTGCATGGGCGAAGGGCCGCTGTTCCACGTGGAGTAATTGTTACCACCTACACAACCTTCTTCTCATAAAGGGTTTCTCACTGAGAGAATCATTTATACCAAAAAATTATACTCAAGGATTGAAGCAAGTAAGAAACTACAGAGAGAAGCGATGCCTGTCACTCAAAGACAAAATACAAGTCATGACTACTTATTTAGCATGGGTGGCTCTGTAACAACTACGAAATTCCTTCCTGCGCACCCCCTTCACAGGAGGCCACCTGGGAAGTCAAATTCCTGGAGATTCCAATGGTGTAGAGGAGAATGGATGACCTCCACCATTAATACAAAGAGCAGCTTTTACTACAGATGACCGTGAAAAAGCAGCTTCGTACTCCTAAGCAAGCACTTCAGTAAGACATCCCTGCTCAGGATCAGTGAATTCTGGCAAGCAACCTTAAGCCCCGAGAGATGGAAAAGACCAGATGAGATGGTAGGAATTATCACAGCTGTTTTGTGATGGGAGGCAGCTGCATAGAGGAGAGTGCAGCATTTCTCCTCGTGGAAAAGGAGAAGCATTTCCACCACTACCACCACCACCAAGGAGCTGGACTGTCCAAGACTCTTCCCGGATTACGCGATTTTCCTCGCTGAATAAGTTTGACCACCGTAAGAAAGAAGCAAGATCTTGAAAGGAAGATTTGTACATTGGAGCTTCATACTGGCCAGTAGGAAGTCTGAAGTAGAAGATTACTGTCCAAAGCATTTTATATTTGTATAAATCTACTGCAGGTTTTTGTGTCTTCCAGACCATTTGTCTGGGGAGGGGAGGACAGCGTTACGGTTTTCTTGTTCTATACAGCTCATGGCAACAGTTCCAACACTGACGAAACACAGCACATGTAACGGAGAATAATACCACTGCTAATCTGCCATGATTTTGGTAAGGAAAAGGAAGAAATTCAATGACAGACAATATTTTGGTGTGTTTCAATATCACTTTTCTGCTTCAGAACATAGTCAGAAAAGCATGGGAGTAACAAAGGTTGCAGATTTATTCTGACAAAAAACATCAGTTCCTGGATACTTCAATATTTAAGAAATAAATTTTAAAGTGTGGGGTGTTTTATTTTAGTTTTTATTTACACTGTGCACCTAGTAATTTGAGCTTAAGTTTCAAAAAACTAGCAGTTGCAATAGGATATGCGCAACATTGCAATAAAAACTTTGATATTTTAGAGGGCTGGGGAATGAGACAAAAGAAATAAACTTATGGTATTAAACACATTTCGTTCTAATTTGGATATTCTCTCCTCTTCATCAATTTTATGTGTTTACTCGATACCAGAAGAAAAAAGTTTGGTATATTTATAGTATGTCCCAAAGCTTGCTTACTTATTTTACTGTTGCTACTCCATACTAGGTCTTCCAAGCCTTTCCTCATGCAACTATCGACTGCACTGAAATGCAGCAGATATCTCCCTTCAATATGGCTGTTTACATAAACTAGGAATTCCCCAGGAAAAGTATTTTAAAACTTCTTAAAAGCTCACATTTACCACATTTGTTGAATAACTCTGATGAGAGTTTGTTCAATCACTGCACCATAACCACTGGTCAGTATCAATGAATTTAGAGCAGATTGTATTTTAGCAGAAGGAACAGCAGAACCCTTGTGAACTGCAACCGAGGCAGGACTGAAATTGAGTAAATGTTCATGAAAGCCCTTGAATGCATTTTAGGGCTTTGGCAGAAATGGACAGAAGGAGCAAAAAAGTCTGTGAGAAAATGATATGCACAGAAAATGAAGTGGGGCCATACGAAAAAAAAAAAAAAAAAGAGGGGAGACAGACGCATTGTACTGAAAAGACAAACACAGCATAGCTGTTGTACACAGGGCTGGATAAGTTTCCCTTCATATCCTTAATTTTCAGGGAGTTCTTTTACCACCACATCTAGCACAGGCTTCTTGTCAGCGAGAAAATATTTTTCATGGTGGAACTACTTTTGACTCAATTACCATAGGGGCAAGGGGAGAGGTTTAAAGTTACAGGGGGAAAGATTCATGGACATGCATTGATTTTGGCTATTTTGAAAAAACAAACCAACCAAACAAACAAAACACCCAAAGTCTCAGACTCCACATACATCTATTTGAAATGAGTGAGCTATAAAACTTAAACTGAGAAGAAGTAAAAGATATCCTCAAGAAATATTCAGTACAGATGGCAAGTTTTGGTTGTGGGAGGAGTTAAAACATACAAGCTGTACTAACTAAAAACATGTGCTTATGCAAAAACACAGCAGAGGTTCCCCATTCCAGTGCTCAAAGCCCACTAATCTTCAGCAATTCCACTTCATGGCACCATCCCTGCTCCTTCCCCCTTTCTCCAAGGGGGGCGGGGGGAGGAACCCACCAAAAAAGCCAACAACCTATCCTCAGGAACTATGCATTAACCCACATACTTCACCATTACACTGGTTTCTACTGTTAAATGTTACGTGCAATCTGGCCACTTGCTCTATGTGCTCTCAATCCCCAACTATCAACCCCAATTAATTCCCCGTCCATTACCATCAACTCTGCCCAGACTTATTCCACATATGGGCCAAACTGTTCAGATGTTTCAACATACTAGAATGCACTTAATCTGCAACGTATTTCAATCTTCTATTTTCTGCAGTCTTTCTAGACAGTTCTGTTATGCACAGTAAAGTCTATCTAGCATCTTCTGCCTGCCCACTGGGAATCAATCAAACCTAAGGATGACATGCCCCAAACCTTTTTTGGGTTGCTGTTATGTTTCATACAATCTCCTGATGCTGATTTCTCCTTCTAAGCAAAATAATCTTTTATGTCTCTCTGGAGGATGTATTGCAAAATATCCATTCCCATTGCTCTCAGCCACTGGTAAAAGCACAAGGTTTATCTCATCTGTTTAGCAGAGATGATCTAACCTCAAGTGTTGGCCTGCACAGATCTCGTATTTTTTCCATGTGGGAAAAAATTCAAATTACATTTCTGATAGTAGAAATGCTTTCTTCCACTTTCTTAAAAATAAGCTTCTGTTGATTTTTTTTATCCTTACCAGGACGTAAAATTGATGCAAGTTCCATTGGAAAAATAAAACAACTTCTGTAGCAATGTGCTGCTACTTAGAAATGATGAATTACACCTAAACTATCCTTTTAATGAAAAAATATAAATGACAAAGGCAAATTCCTTCATTATACAGCAAAACTCATTTCAATACCTGAGCATGCAAGGCAAAGCTAGGCAATGTCGATCAGTCAGTGTCTTGTTTAACAAAAGAAACTCCAGCTATCTTGGTTATACACCTATTAAGCTAATTAAGCAGAAAAGGCAATGAATGAAAAACCTGTTTGGTTTAACATCTGCTGAGCACAACTTTAAGACATTGCTACGCATGAGGCATAATCTTAGCAAACAAACATCTGTACCTAGAAAACAAAGAAGTCTTTCAAAGCAGATGTGCTGTACCACAGAGCTGCATTTCATGTAACCTCTGCTGTACTTCTTTCTGACCAGAAGTACCATCAGAGCCCTCCCTACCTTCTCTTGAGGTAGGGCTCTCTGCAGCAAAACACTACTTACAGGAACTCTTCTCTAGTATTTTTCCATGCCTAAATGTGCACACTCATCCATACATGCTCTCTCTCCCCCCTGCCCCCCCATCCCTTCTCCCAAGCGAGTATTTGGAAAACACTCCACTAACATAAGAGCATCTTTTTAATCTGTATAAACAGAGCAGCATGAATGTGTTGACTTTCATTTAAATAAACCCAGAAAGCACAACTTCTGTTTGCCATGCCAAAGAACTGAACACAAAGTAGTCCACCAATGTTTCAGAAAGGGTTGCTGAGTTTTTCCCGTTGTTTCCCTCAAGTAGTAAAAACCAGGCAAGTTTCCAGCAATTGGTCTAAAATTCAAATGTAGGCGATCTGCTTGCATTAATCTCAGGTCCCATGGAGCACCTATCCCTTTTTAAGCAGTAGCCACCATTACTGAGATTGAGGGCTCCCCCCTGACAGACACGGCTGTATTTTAGAAACACCTGACTTCCATCACAAATTGGTACCAAGACTGTAAAAGACACAGAATTATTTCTGATAACAGGCAGTACCTAAAATGCAAGTAATCATTGTGCTTTAGCAGCCTTAATGGAAAAACCAAATGTAGCATTCAGTTTTCTTCACTGTTAATGGATGAAGTAGTCTTCAGCACCGTGATTGTACAAAGAGGAAGAAATGAACAAACACAAACTATTTCTAACATTCCTTGTTCATTATTCCAAACAATATTCAAACTTTTTGTTGTGAAAGTCTCTTTTCCCCAGAGATAGCCCATAAATTGTCTCAGATTTATCCCTCTTTACCATAGAAAGGATAGGAAGTTGCATGGAAACAATGAATGGAAGTGCACTTTTTATCAGACAACGACAGGAAGCATTCTGCTCGGTTTACATGAGAGCTCTGTATTGGAGCCAAAATGGGCGGGGGGGCGGGGAGGTCTATAAAAATTAAATGCCTGCTTAGAGCAAAAATAACTAAAACAGGTTTCAAAACCATTGTATTTTTAATAAATCGGTATTGAAACTCCACATCCTACCCACACTACTGCTGTTACCGTATTCCTGAAAATGAGTAAATCAAAGATGACGGAGAAGGAAATTCCAGACTTCATAAAACCAGTTTCAGGAGGCGAAGAGAGAGAACTGTACTTACTTTCACGATCAGCCACACAGGAATTCATGCATCATCAGAGAGCATGCACAAAAACACACGTGTAAACACAGATCAGACCTCAGCAGTCTATGCTCATCTAAGAAAACAAGCCTCCGGAGTCTCTCTCAGCAAAACATTACCTATTTAAATTGCAAATGTGTACTTCAGTTCTTTGTATACTCATGGGTACTCTTGAAAGTGCTGATACAAATTCTAATGATTTCTGAACCAAGACAGGAGGTGTTGGTATCCCATCTCAGGCAGCAGCAATACGTGTGGATAAAGGTACAAAATACACAGTAATAGTAAGATTACGGAACATATTCACTAAATTGGGGGTAGGGGTAGCATTTTTTGGGTTAGGTGAATTTTGTTCTTGTTTTGTTAGGGCTTTTTTTCCTCTTTCTTAAAGGTTAGTTCAGAATAATTTAAAAATAAAAATTCCTATGGCAGCTTTTCAGAAACACAAGTAGCTGTCGCATGCTTGATCCCCACTGACTTCCCTTTGGAGCTACACACACAGCCATTTTTTGCCTAAAAATACATATACTGGCTGTCCAAGGGGCACTACCATGCAGTAAAAAGAGTTTCCATCCAAAGTCTTATCTCATGGCTAATAAGAGCAACTTCCAGGAGATCAGGAGAGATTAAAGGTGCCTTGTGTTAACCAATTCAGGGTGCATATTAACCGCAGAGTTGATAGCTGCTACTCCAATTTAGAAAGTTTTATAATTGCTGTTACTGAAACTATTAGACACTCAACAAACATTTCTGAACGATTATAGTATTAGATTTCTACAAACCAGTAACAGATTTGTCTTTAATTCATAACATTAGCATCATTTTTGATAGGTCATCCGACTTACAAAATAAAAGCAGAGCCAAAGTTTTCTTTTTTATTTATTCTCCTTTACTTGGGCCCGTATTGCTTCCTTTTTGTCATATAGACAGACACATTGAACTTACAGGGGCTCTGTCTGTGCCTTTTTTTGCCTCTATGTGCTGCTTTCCACAACTCTCCTAAACTTCCCTGTAATTTGTTTTCTCTTCTATCCAACCCTTATTATTCCATTAAACAGTTCCTACGCAGCCCGCTCAGCTTCACCAACACTTGTCATTCACTACACCTACATACAAAGGGCTCTTCTTTCAATAAGATGTCTTTGTTTTATCTGTCAATTGGATTACTGGCAGGTCATTTTTTGGTCTTCAGAGAGGAAATAATGAATTCTGGATGTTGGTGCATATGGATGCATGCACATCTGGAGAGAGGGGGGTGACTTCCTTGCAAAGATAGCTCCTTTTGACAGCCACAGAGATGCAGAGTACCAGACGGTCCGGCTTTCAGCTCAACAGCAACTTGCGTGCAATCTGCTTCTGCTTTAATTTCGCCACTACCCCGGGGGGCACATGGGAGACTTGCCATTCGTGTCTAACCCATCTGAAGAACAGGCTAGCAGTCACCGCCTCTAATCTTTGGCCAGTACCGAAGCACGCGGACCCTGCTTGCAACACCAGGCCTTCAGCGAAAAGCAGATGGAGAGGGCTTTTGGCTTTGGGGTTGTTTTCCCCCCTCTTGGTTTTGCCTGTCAGAAGCCCTTCTGTGCTGACACATAGGTGCTTCACTCGAGCATGAAACTTTATAAGCCTTCTCTTCCCTAATCTCAGCTAGCACGTCAGGAACATCACTTTATACTAAAAAAGGGAACATCTGCTCAGCGCTGACTGTCAGGAAGATCTGATAAACACGCCGCTGGCCACGGAGTCGGAACGAGAGCGGCGGCTTTGTAACGTGCAGTTCGCATGCTGCCAGCTAGACCGGGACACGCTGGGGCTGCCTTTCCCACCTCCTCAGCTGCAAATGGATTGCAAATGCTCATCAGTGGACAGGCCCCTTCATAAAATGAAAAAATGTTGCTCTGTTACTTGGGCTTCCAGCTGCGGCAGTTGGCAACTGCTTGCCTCAGTCCCATCAAACGCAGCGGACCTCAGAGGCAGCAAAAGCCAAAGGGAAGGAAACAGTCTTGGGGGAAGATGGCTCCGTAACTGAGAGAGTACCAGCCTTCCCTAATTAAAAATAACAAGATTGCAAGTTCAATCGAAGGCTGAATTCCTGTAACTGACCCTTTAAGGATGAGTTCACCATCACTAAACATCTCACTGCACAAACCTTGAAAACTGATCTGTGTCAAGTGCTTCAGCAAAATAAATCTTCTCTCCTCAAAACACTTTTAAAGTTTCAGTCTTGCCTTGAAAAAATGTAAAAAAAAAAAAAAGGAAAAAAGGGCAAAAACTACAGTACTCTTCCCCAGCCCTCACTCAGTTAACCAACTCTGCTCAGCCTCTGTTGTAGCATCAGCAAGGAAATAAATCTGGAATACACCCTGCTACAGGTTTTCTCTTCAGACTTGTGAATTTTATTACCTGGTTTGTTTTTAACTAGGAAGGACCCTGTACTCAAAATTACTCAAGGCTCTGTGCCTAAACAAGAGGAGGAAACACCAGGTTGGCCCTGGTGCTGCGGAATGTTTATGAACTCCTTGCTCTGACCTGAACTCAAGGACAGCATCCCCTTGGACAGGGGAACAGCGTCCAGAGTCCCCTATTTGAAAGCCATAAAGCTAAATGCTGGCAAATCTTTTTCCAATTCATTAGACAAGTTGTTTGGACCAGGCTGGTGCTGGAAATAGCTCAAGCCACAGCAGAATCTCTAACGAGGACTATAAACGTAACAGAGCAGTGGTCCTAGGACTGTGGTCCACAGGTCACTGACGGCTCATCTGCTCCTAAGCGGCCTATGTAACCACATTTTCTTTATGCCAAATTCAGTTTAGAAGTCTGATGGATAAGGTGCACAGTGGTCCTGGCAAAATTCTGTGGGTTGACTATGCATATAGATATTGCTGCAGAAGACAAAAAACCCCCACACTTCGGAGTCATTATGAACAGAAGTCAATCAGAACAGCCTTCAATAAGCACCAACAATTACGAATAAAAGTTTCATCAAGTAAGTAAACTATTTAGAGAGCTCTAGGCCCTGTTGGTGTTAAGCAAAGGGACAGAAATTAGCACAATGTCTAGCAGGCCATGGACAGCCCAAATACAGTGCACCCCACCTGGCCTCAAGTTTTTCAATAAAGTAACTTAGCACCTTTCCTGCTGCTTTTTATCTAACTGCAAAACGATCACACAAAGTCACTCTTTATTCTGGCTCAAAATTTCCTCTCAATTACATTTAAAGTAATGGTACACCAAAAATCCAAAAATGCAGGAAAAACTTGGGGAGCAAAGAAAATACAGGCTGACACATTCTAGAGCAACATGAGCAGCTGACCTATTTTAGGCTTTTAGAAGCATTTATCTTCACTATTGCCATATATGCCAATTATTCCTCAAAAATCTCTCCCATGATGACTTTTTTGTTTAAAATACTAAAAATCAGTTATCATGCCAGTTTTCAAGCTCCTTGGAAAAGATATACATTGTACTATAAATCCCATATAGACCTGATTATCTTAAGCTAAATGATAAGCTTATGTAATATGTTACTACAGATCCACAGGCATCTGCCTATGTTTTATAAACAGTGTCAAATGATATCTTGTAGAACAAAAGAGTTTCTAAAGTCTACATGCTAGGATCTTTAAAACATTAATTAAAATACTTACTAGCAAATATTCAATTCCCTGCTGTGTGACAAAGTCAGCTACAAAATTACTTTAGCCCTCAAGACAGGCAAGTAATTGCTGGTGGTGAGGGGAAAAAAAAAAAAAAAGCAAGGCCTACCAAAACTTGCAGCTCCATTTTCTGTTTAAAACAGAAGTGTCATTACAGCAGAGATACAAGCTGCCTTTAAGTTATCACGGTAAGAGGCCTTACCCATGAGAGGTAATCCCCACAGTCATCATTTTTAAGCCACCTGAGCACTATCAGCGTTGGCTGACTGTAGCCATGATGGCTCATGTAGTTCAGCAAAACCATGAATATTCCTGAAGTCAGCAACCAGCAAGGACTTGGCTCAGTGTATTCAAAAGCATGCAAAAAACCAAACATATGAAATCCTCTTGCAGGATGCCCCCCCCCCCCNACTTCCCAGCTACCTTATGCCTATTTTGATGCTCATCAAACCTGCCTTCCCCAGGAGCTGATTCAACTCACTAACACGACAGGAAGCTAACTCAGCAATAAAGAGACTAAGTGGGTTTCCGTTGGTCTTTGGTGCACTGAAGGGCAGGAGGAAGGCTTGAGAAGCACCTACGCTGGCTTCCACCAAGGGCAACAGGGCAACCTGCACCCTGTCCCCACTGTGGGCAGCAGGGAACCAGCAGACTTGACTGCGCTTATGAAACCACAGACTGAATGCAAAAAGACCTTCCTAGAAAGAGATAATACTGCCGATTTTAGAAAATGCGCTCACTGTGCAAACACATTTCCCTTCTAGTCTGTGATCAGCACAGCAGTGACACAAACTACCACTTTCAAAAGCCCCTCATGCATTTTCACTTTGACTAAATCTTTCCACAGTCGAGAACACAAATAATCCCAGCTTAGCAACTGCTCTGATTACCAAAAAGGCTTCATGCAATACCTAAGTTCCATCTACATATGTGCGTGTGTAAATATATATATATATGCACGCACACACACATATTCTCCAAAGCTATCTGACATATACGTTGACGAAAAATTCAGTGGAAACAAGATCAATCGCACTTAAGTCATATAAAGGTATTTGTTCCACTTTTGAAGAGCACACAGGAGACTGTTGTTTTTGAACATAAAAGGTTTTCCTGAAGCAATTTAGTTTACTTTCCTCAGCATTACTAAAGTCACCATTTACAATGACAGGACATCGCAGTCATGACACAAGGTCTCTCAAAATTGCTTCCCTAACCAGCGTTCCCGTAAGCCCACTATTAATACCCTAGATGGAAGGCAAGACTGGGGCTACCTTCTTTTTAAGTGGTACCTAAATCGGATTTCAGCACACCCCTCTCCTCCTCATCTTCAGTTTCTGTGTTAAGCTCCTGGAAACTACATTTACAGCTGTGAAGATCGTCTTGGATGTAGCGGTATTAGACGTGATATGGGAGAAGTCTGAAGTTCAAATGGTTTTAATAATTTATTAAAAAGATACACTGTAGCCCTGATTCATTTACATATTTGGGACCCCATGGCACAGTCCTTCGGGTACCATAAAGTTACTCACTCTTGAAGAATTAACCAAATGCTTTATATCCAGACAGAATCATTTTTCAAGGAGACTGAAGGAGCTGGCAAATGCTTTCCCCAGATCAGCTCTCAGTCCAAGTTAGACCTACCTCTAGCTTTCAGGGGAGGGAGAAAGGGAAGGGAGGGAAATGCTATTAAAAAAAAAAAGCTGAAAATGAGGATCAGAAAGTTTTACTTACTGTTCTGATTAAACAGATCCTGTTTGGTTTACAGACTCTTATAATTATCCCAGGTTACTATTATAGCATCTTTTTATAGGAGAAAAAAAAAGTATGTTTACAAGATGGTACAGATTTGAAAAATATTGCACATCTCTTACTTTGCAGATGAGACCACCCTACTATCTGAAGGCCTAAAATGACTATCACGCTACACACAGCTTCACCTACAGAACTAATAAACCAGGATGATTTGCTAAAATTTCACAGTATGTCCAGGGAGAAATTTACAAGGATATAGGAAGGGTCAATATTCAAAGTTAAAGTCTTCTGGCCATGGCAGAAGAGGTAGAAGAAGTAGAAGAGCCTGGGATAAACTCTTTTCGGATCAGTGTGAAATGCTGTCTTGCCCTCCACTCACTGAACTTTTTCCAATCTAAAAAGGAGCGACCATTTGTCAGCTAGTAATGCAAAAAACCCCGAACCAAAACAAACCAAAACAAAGCCTGACAATCCTGATCTGCAATGGCCAATCCTTTCCTTCAAAAGCAGAAGAATTTTCATTCCAGTTCTGGGTTCCCATGGGGAGAGCCAGGGTGGCTATGAAGCAATGTAGCACCTCCATCCAGTATGTCCATGCACTGTGGCCATTTGTCCAGAACCTCCAAACACCTGGAAGCAATTCCAGACCAGTAACAGTAGCTTTAACCAAGCTTCTAGATCCCAGAAAGTCCTAAACAAACAGCCAAACTCCTCTTATTCTGTCCAGAAGAAGCTTCCAGGCAGAAAAAAGAAGACATGGCGAAAAAGGGCAGAGTAGACTACATTCTGGTAGTCTTGGGTAGCCTGCTGCAGGCAGACAACATCTAATTCAAGAGTCCAGTTACACTTAGAGAAGTTGAATCTTAAATACAGATGAAGGCCCAAGAGGTCGCAAGTAGCTCAAATTAGGACTAAAAGACGTTGTTTCTGGGAATTGCATGTATTTCAATGTCTGCATCCATTCCACCCAACTGGCTGTTGGGGTCATGCCAAAATGACCACCTGCTGCCAGGTACCTCAATTAAAGACACCAGCCTCTCCAGTACAGAGAGATGATCACCATACACAGGGCTGGGAACCAGAAAGTCTGAATCATCAACACAGAATTTGAATGACAAAATTCAAGTCCCTTTCCATTATTGTTTTTTATTGTGTAGGATGACTTGATACACAGTTTGTTGCCTCAAAGGAGGAGAAAGCTTTCTATAGGAGGAAAAGCACCTCTGATTCAGACCAGCTCTGAAATCATCTAATCATAAACAGATGTATCTATGGTCTTTAACCATAAAAAGGCTTTAAAGGCTTTTTTTAAAAGGCTTTACAAAAAAAAAAATTCTCATCAATAACATCCAGAGGTTTGTTTGCTGGGCACAATATCTGTCCAGATCAAGTGCATGTTTTTTCTCATCCGCTTCTGCTGCTTAAAACCCACCAATATTCAGACAATTAACTAGACCTGCTCTTCAAGACAACTGCTTTTGGACTATAGCTGTGAAAAGCAGAAACTGTCTTTGTTTTTTCCTCCCAAAACTGGAAGAAACTGAACTTTGTCCTCTTAATCAGGCTGACTCAACAGGATGACTGGAGTACAAGTGCAGAGGTCAAGTGGCCTAAGAAATCCTTGTTTTGAACCTCCACACAAAAAGGCTGACCAGAAGCAACAGAAACAATACCTGAACATTAACAAGCTCAGTGCTTAGACCACACTCTGAAAACAGGCTCTGTTTAAAGTATGATGTTACATATTAAACTCAGCTGTTAAGCTAATTCTGAAGTGTGAAAAACAACCAACCAACCCTCCACTAGACCACAGGCCATTCCACCACAGCTCAGTGTTGCCATCACCACAGTGAAGTTACCTTGAAACAAGATGGCCTAAACCAGAAATGCCAGGTCCATCTAGAGGCCTAGACAAGTATTTTTCAGAGTATTTTCAAAGAGTTGAGGACCTGAGACTTTTGAAATGCTTGGACTCAGCAAAAGAGATGTAGGTTTCCTAAATACACAACTATCATTTAAAGGGCAGCTTATTGCTTAAGATAAATGATTTGCACCAACTTGACTCCATGGCTCTATTTTCCTCTTTTATAACCTGCTAACATTACTACCATGAATTTATAGGGCAAAAGAAATTTAGCAGTTGAAAAAGTGAGCTTGTCCTTAGGCAAATAACTCGGTGGCTTTTAAATGAGACTTCAAACTAACCCTATTTACCTAACAGCACGTCCCCTTTGAATGCTTTACATGAAAAACACCACTTAGCCGTTACTCACATCTTCCTTTTAAAAAAAATAAAATAAATTGTTACACACACTTAATGGAAGAGAAACTGATGGTAGGAGTATGTAACCGTACAACACCTGGCCAGAGCACCACTGTACAGTATATGCCCCATGCCCTGCCTGATCTTCCACTCCCCTGAACATGCTAGTCCAGCCATGAAACACAATAGCAGCCATAAATGCTATGAAATGACAGACTCACAAACTACCAGAATTAAAATCTCAGAATTATTTAATGAAAATCGGGACTAGGAAGATTGTTTTGTATCAGTTGCCAGGAGAAGCAGGGCACAAAGGCACATGCTCCCTCCTCTTCCAGGCATAGCACCCTACCAGCTCCTTTCCATATGGGCTGGAGGACACAGAGGACTTCCCCAGCTGAAGCTAGCCAAAGGCATTTCTAGGTGCGGGGGAAGCACTTATGCCTCCTCCTTCCTGCTCTCCCCCATGTATCAGTGATATCCATGAACTGTACAATACAGATTTGGTAACAGAAATTATGCTTTATCTCCTCCAACTGTTTCCTTCACAGGCTTTACCTTCTACTCTCTTTTCACAGCTTCTCACTCCTCTTCTCAGTCAAACCCCCTATTTACTTCCTTAAGCCTCTACAATAAAAGTTAAATGACCACAGATTTATTGGTTGACATCATCACCTTGTACAATCTGCTGCATATTCAAGAAGATCTTTGCCAGTCTTTGTTTCACACCTTTTTTCATCATAATCTCTTTGGGGCAGGCATCACTTGGCCCTTAGCAAAAGGATGTCCATTCAATTTGACTGAGAAGCATTGAAGCTTGGCTATTCCTATCTGCATAAACACTTTGTGTCACTAGGTCATCACAACAGAAGTCCATGTTGCAGGAAGATAACAAGCGTGACGTGTTTTAACACACAAGTGTTATCTTGTTTGACCAGACACTACCACGTGTCCAATCACAGTGTAACCCAGCCCCATGAACCTTGTATTAAGCCCATTATGGGGGAGGGGGGAAGAGGTGATATGCACCAAAAAATGTTTTTATAAAATAGAAATACCATCCTTGAAAGACTGAAAAAGCCACCACCAAAAACCTACCTAGTCCTTTAGGTGACAAATATATCTACATTTTCAACAAACGTTCCTCTAATTAAATACTACCTACGTTTGTGGTTTGCTTTTCAATACAAAGTGATTTTCTTGATAGGCATCCTGTAGCCATGCTACAGCCTTCAACTCAAGAAACTTTTGTCTTTTAAGGGTTATCCTTTCAACCTCAAATTAAGTTTCAGGCCCCTCCTTATGCCTAGGCACAGCAGCATCAAGAGGAAAACCTATAAGCAGTATTACAACATTAAAGAACCGGTTTTTTTCTTGTGTCAGAAATTATTTGCAAGTTAAACTGTGTTATACACTTACCTGGTTTTTAATTAAAAGCTAATTTGGGGATTGTATAAGAATTTCAATACTTCTTTCTGCCTTCTAAACTGTGAAATTCTGTGGGAGTTCTGTTTTTTGTTTTTAAATGAGAAGCCTTGGTTTTGTGTAGTCTGCTCTGTTAAAATAAAAGTCTAAAGGGCATTATCCACACAAAGAGCTGAAGGTCACTACCCAGCTATGCTCATTATCTCATTATATGGCCTAATTCTGTAATGTGTTTTCTTCCAGGATGTGATAATTAGCTCTGTGTTTTTCTGTTTTTAACAAAAACTTGGAGATACCGGAATCTTTTAAGGAAACGGTGAATCATTTTGGAAGGCTGTGTGCAATAAGAGTCAAAGTTACAACCCTTCCTAGATCTTACAATTTCACGGCCTCCACTTCCCAGAGGAATCTGCTCTTGGATCCCTGCTTTTAGGAGAACAACTCCAAAAGAATACGAGTACCAATAAACTGGAATTTTCTGGTGACGAACATCTCAATATACACATTCAGAAAATGAAAAGTCATTCTAAATAAGCCACAAAATCCACAGAGAGACCATGTGTTTTCCTTTCCATAGAGGATTCGAATGATGGTAATATACTTGCAGCTTAATCAAGTTAGGGCCAGCAAGTATGTATACTGTAACACAGCCAAGTCCTGAAATCATTACCTTAAACCCAGCATACATGCTGAACACTTTAGCAGCACATACCACCTTCAGCTCCCATTGAAATCTGTAGATTCTCGTGGGGATGCTGGTTTTTTATTATCTCGTAGGGTCAAGCTCTTAGTCCTTAATCAGGCAAGAATCCAGATGAAGTCCATGGGAGATCTGCCAAAGAAAGGACTAAATGGAGAGTGAGAAAGGATGACTCTGAACAACTTGGGAACAGATCTTTATACAGAACAGAGAGCACGCATATTGTACGCCTGATTCATAGGGAGTAATTTAGCTCATGCAGATGGCAGCCACATGTAAAATGATTTGGCCATATATATCCTATACTCGTCCCTCTTCTTCACTGAAGAGAGAAAGGTTCATCACTGGACAGGCATGATTTCGATTATCTGAAATACAAATTTTGACAGACTGAGTCCAGTAATGAATTTTTCAAAATTGTGAAAGTAACCATAAGAGAATATATATTCAATCATAAAATAAAATACGTCCTAATTAGTACCCTTGAGGTTCTTCTCTGCCCTCCAGACCTCCGCTAGCAATTAAACAAACCCCACACCAAAACAAAATCAGTCTCAACGAACAAGTAAAATTGCTCACTTAAGAAGTATCTCTCAAAAGGCTATCTGCAATATGAGCCAGCGCTCTTAAATGAATTACTAACTAATGTCTCTCTTTCCGTTTGCCTTGAGGTGAAGTTTTGTTTAAGGAGTTTCTTACTAAATGCTACCACTCACTCATCTTTCTATCTAGGAAATAACACATGCCAACATGGTACATGGTACATGTTGTACCCCTTCTTCCCTTCCAAAATACAAAAAGATTTTCTCCTCCTTGGCTTCCTTCTGCTCCTTTCTTCCCTTATTAAAGCACATGCCCTTTGTTTTATCCTTCTGGATTTTTCCTTCAGTAGTTCCGGCAAGGGCACTTGAAGAAATGCAGAGATGTGGTTCCACAAGAGTTAACGGAGTCCAAATTTTGTTAATGTACTGACCAGCTGCTTCTTAGCTGTAACCAAAAAGAGCATGCACATTGGCAGTTAACTGTTAAATGCATTTGCAAAACTATTAATAAGTTGAAAACAATTTAAGCCCAGGACACAAGTACAGCATACAGTCCCAGGCGAGCATCAGATATAAAAGGAGAACTGAGATGGCCTCCATATGAAATCACAATGGCTCTTCTCCTCAAATAATCTTTTATTGACTTC
>VZTL01064748.1:66568-90114 GCA_013400535.1 Scopus umbretta
GGGGGGGGGGAGGTTTTGAAGAATTAACGAGATAACAGCAGTTAGCACCGATGTGATCCAAGTACTTTAAAGCTATTACGTTAGCCCTTCAAACAGTCCTGCATGGAAGATGATGGAGCAGAACGCATCTGTTTTACATATCAAGAGACCAAGATTGAGAGATGAAATAACTCACGGCGAGATCACAGAGAAAGCCACTAATCCAGATACAAGCCTTTCATCTTTCAGGCGAAAGCCGAGGCTCGTGGGTTAGCCCTATGCATTTAATGCACCTATGGCCATCAGGCCGCGGGGACTCCATAAGAAGAACTGATCCAGCCGGCGGCCCAGCTATCGCTGCGCCCTTTTCCAGGAGTCCCTGCTCATGGCCAAGGACAGGCCACAGCTGGGAAGAATCTCTCTGACAGCCCGTAACTCACTCCACCCTCTCCCGAGGGTCCTTCAGGCACAGGCATTTACTTTTAGTCGCCACGCAGGACGAACGGACGCACGTCGAGTCACACAGGGCAGCTGTGCGTTGGCTGTATGAAAAGTGTCCGTCTGTCGGCGGGCGGGAGAAGACCCCACCAGGGTCCTCAGGCTCAGCAGAGCAGGCAGCACACCGGCCCGGCAGTGCCCCGAGCCACACGGAGCTTTTATGTTTCAGAGCAGGTGTTTCCCAAGAGTAACCAGGAATCGCCCATTTGGACTAAACAACACGCCACAAACACACACAACGTGTGGCTCCTGCTGTAAAAGTTTCTCACGAGAGATTTCCTTAGAGCAACCCCAAATGTGCAAACTGAACGATGTTAAGCTATTTCAGCGATAGCTACATTTTCAAATAACCTTTTTGCCTTTACTCGCTTTCATACCATTGCTGAAGCCTAAGGAACCACCACGACACCGTGAGGCTAAGTGGCCACTTAGCCCCCAGTGATTTTCACGTGTTAATGAAAGGCGCACAATCTCGTGAAGGAAGAAGTGTCAGCTTGACTTAGTAGCTTGAATCAAAATAGCCTGAGGAGAATCTCTAGTGGGACATACGTTTTACTGTTCCATTTAAATGGAAATTAATAATATAAAGGAAAATTCTACTTACTCCAAAATAAATTGCATCAACCGTCCTTTCCAGACACAAGGCAAATTTGGTGATTTAGGAAGTGAAGAAACAGAGAAGAGGACAAGAAGTGAAGATAACCACAAAACCTGTTCTTCACCCTCTCTTGGCTCCAAGCGTTAAGTAAAATAAATACATTAAAAAATCAAAACCGAAACAGCAAAAGAAAAACCCACCAAAACACCAAACCTGTTCCAGAGGAAAGTAAATTTGTTGCTGATGAGGTAAACCAGCAAGGAACCTTACAAATGTTTCCATCGCCTAACCCTGAATTCCTTTATTTGTTACTACTTCTATTCCCTGCTTCCAATAATGAGAGTAATGACATTTTCAGTGTAGTTCTTTCCATCCCTGACAGGTAAAATCCCTTTTTTATTAACTGCCTATTAGTGAGTCCCAGAGTGTAGTAGTTGCCAAATAAGGGAACAATAGCTCCATCTTTGATAAAGTACACTTAAAAATATGAAGACAAGCACGCTGTGCTTGAAGCAGCTGCACTTTACAGAATTATTAAAAACCTTTGCTTTTGTCACCTGGGGTCAAAAATTTATCCTTGGTGAAATTCCATTGACTTAAAACAAGTTTACACCAAAGAGGAATCCAACTCAATGCCTTCAGGTAATGAAACATGGCACTGAGTCTTTGCGCTAAATGTATTTTTCTCACTCCAAATTCATCTCTCCTATGACTTACAGCCTGAGGGACTTCACTGCCTTTTATTGTCCTTAGCTACAGAGGATGAAATGATTTCTCTTCTTTGCAAAGCAATATATCTAGTCCCTATATTCTCTCCACACTGTAACGTAACCAGTGGTGAAACAATAGTGTTGATACATGCAAATATATTTCAGTGGAAAAGCTTATCAAAGAAAAAGACTTGCAAAAACGCAATGCATTTTTCATGTGAAAGTAACAACTGTTTTTCTAATAGCAGATGCTCCGTTTCTTGTTGAGGCACCTTAGGATCACATTCAGGAATGCTGGGTTTGGGGTGCAGCAGCCCTTGGAGCCTAATTCTTTCTGTGGCAACAGACAAAACTGTGCTGTTTGATGCTTGCACAGGCCCTGCTGAGTCCAAGTGACAGAATTTATATTATTTTGCAGCAAAAGAAACAGGCAAGCAGAAAATAAAGTTATAATTCTGTAGAGGCAAGGTAAGCAGGTTCAACATATCAATAACTGAGATAATTCCGATGGGGGAATAATTTTAAAACAGGAATAAAAATTAAATGCAAAACACATACTAGTTAGAAAACAATGTTTTTTAGGTATGTCCCAGAGTACCTACCACTTCACTCTGCAGACCCTTGGGTTGAGAAATCTTCTATACCTCTCCTTGACGTTAGACAAGACAAAAATACCACCTTTAATTAACTAAATATGCCCTTTTCACTTTTTTATTAAAGAGATCAAGCGTTTGTGATAATTTCAAGACAAATGCCAAATGGAGAAGCTAAGAAAGAGTTAACAACGGCCTACAGTAGAGAAAGGATATTAAAAGATCTACAAAATCCTAAATCCCAATTCCCTTCAGAAAACAAAAGAATTATTTTTAGCATGGTATTTATAAAACAATTGTGTGATGCTTAGAACTTGTTAAAGACTAGTTTCTCTTTTAAAAAAACTGTAATAAATTTCCTTAGGAAAACAAGGATTAATGCCATTCACCATTCCATGCCTTGAAATTTTTTGCAAAACTATTTTTCATCAGTTGAGTACTTCCCTCCAGAGACACTCAGTAATGCTGCCATTTGCCTGCATCTGCACAACTCAAGCACTGCATTATGGGCTTGATGTTTCTTAGAATACCTTTGGCATCGTCCAGAGTCAGTTTTAATCAAAGAACCAGGCTTTCATGTTTACTGATAAATGCTCTGGTTCAGCACAGCACTTAGGTATGTGCTCAGTTGTTTTGCTGAATCAGGACCCACAAGTCCACATCCCACTGGATCCCACACCCGTCTCCACGGGGGTGCAGAACTCTGCCGAAATTCAACTCTTTATAGCTTCCAAGCCTTGCTGATACAGGAAAAATGCAGTATGCTAAGTTCAAGCGATTCCAAGTCTGTGACACAATTATCTCTTCTAAAATATATAACCTTTCTCTGTATCCTGACACGCGAAAGTTCTTCAGAATTTTTTGTGTGGTTTTGGAAGATAAAAATACTATTTATGCATAAACCACTAAGAAATGACACAGGAGCCAACTCAGTTGAGTTGGTGGAGAGACAGACAAAAAAGCAGATTAAAAACTTAGTTTACACAGGAATGGATCATAAAACGGCAGTGCTGCAGAAACATTAATTCAGAGGACCTACAGATTTAGTCTAGCTTCCCAGTTTTGATCAGTCTTTGTATTTAAATTGCTCACTTAAAAATATCATTTACTGCTTAAAAGGTATTACCTCTTCTGTGAAATTAACTATTTTTTATGTATCTTTTGGCTTCTCAAAGTTACCTCACCAAGCTCACTGATGTGAAGTTAGGAATTCACCACTTGGTTCATCAGGACACTGAAAGGATTTAAAAAAAAAAAAAAAGCCAATTTCCACCTTTAAAAGCAAGCCAGTGGTTCCTAATTAGTACTTCTTACTCATTAAAAGAGCAGGGCCATTCCCTTACAGCCACTACAGGAGGGCTCCCAGCCTTTCCAACCTGAAGGCAGCAGCAGATTCAAGCACACAAACCAGCCCTCGGCTCCTCTAACTCTTCTCTGACCTTGCGAGCCTTTAAATGCTCCGAGTACTCGTTAATCTTGTCCTCTAAAAGGCTCACTATCCAGACCACGAAGGGACAGGAGTTACTTGGTGATTTTTCAAGGGAGGCACAGGTTGGCTGGTTATGAGAAAGAACTGAAGGAAAAGGGAGGTGGAGCGTGAAATCTCTATCCATTCAAAAGTTACAACCAGTCTGTGCTTTACTTCAGTCCTAATAATTCAAGAGCCAACCTCTGTCCCTTGACTAACCACAATTTAAACAAACAAAACCCCCACACCTCTGGCAACAAGTATTTTGAGGAAAAATAAAACCTACAATTTAATTACATCTGGGAAATACCCAGCAGACGCATTTAAAACGGAAGGAAATTTGTGTGAGTGACCCCCAGCATTTTTTTTTTTTTTCCAGATCACGTCCTTCACCTTCCAGTGGAAGGACTTTCTATTATACTTTGAAGGATCCTATATTGCTTTTGGAAACACAGCGCTCAAGGTCAGGGGAAGTTCCTCTTTCTTTTTTTTTTTTTAAAAAAAAAAAAAAAGTCATGACAAGGCCTGTTTCTTCCTGTTGTTACGCTTATTAACGTGGCACCCATCACCACCATATCTGGGGGGCACAGATCCAAAAGACACACTGGCCTACAAGGAAACAGCCATATTGAAAATGAAGCACACATGGTCTGAACAACGTAAGATTACTTATAAGTATGTAGAAATAAAAATAAAAATAAAAAAAATTAGGCTACCAGTACAGTAGAGAACCAGGGAATAAAGAACTGCTGAATGAAAACCATGGAGAAAGACCTCATGTGAGCAGATAAACTCAGTATTACAGAAAATAGGTAAATTCTTCCATATATCCAATTCTTACAGCTCTCCATCAGCCTGACCACGACCATGAAACTCTGTCACAAGGAGAGAGGTGTCTACAAGGCCAGCACAGGCAACGCCAAACGTCAGGGGAGCTGAAAGAAAGACAACACGGCGGCATGGGCAAATTGTGGTTGGTATCAGATGCCACGGCTGCGCTGCTTTGTCGGCAGCGGGAATGATTTGCACCATCAGAGGATCCACCCCAGAAGGCTGGAATGAGACCCTCGGCCAGTGCAGATCCACAGGGAGTATCATCCTTCTAACTTCTTTCCAGCTGAACAGTCAGGCAGGAAAGAAAAGGAAAAAAAAAGAAGTTCAAGTTAGAAAAATTTTCCCATTCCTTCACGGAAGAACCTATCTTGTTGAAGGTTTGGCCCTCAGGGTCTCGGGCAGGTGAGCGTTTCAGCTGTTCTCTGAAGACATTTTATCAAGACATACACCATGCACCCAACTGCACAAATTTGCCAGCAAGCAAAATAAATACGTTTTCGCCTTTTATTTAAGCCACATTAGTACGAAATATTTTTGCTCCCAAGACTACAAAGCCAGACTTGCTTATGAGGTTATCCAAGGCTGCAGCATGTGCAGTTCTGAGTGTTTGCGTGGAGTTCCTACTGCAGGTTGCCAGACCTTAGTTTAAGCCCACTTCAAAAACATAATTCCTTCAGACAGGCAGGTAGTTTGCAAGCAGTTCTCCTCTCCATCCTGTCTTGGATTTTCCATGGGGAAGAAAAGTCTCACAGTAATCAAGGTTTTCTTTGCAGTCTTTTTCTGTACAATTGAAGCTGCGTAAATATGAGCTTGCAAGAAATTTGTTTACAAGCCAAGAGTAAAACAGATTCAGATAAGCATTTAGCTACATATATCCAGGCAGGAAGAGGAGGTAAAGGAACAGATAAATATTCTTTGAATATTTATACAGACCATTTTCAATACAAAGTTAGTGAGGTGTATTCTTTAAGCTATTAGCATGAAAAACAAACAGTTCTGGGGCTCAGGTTTGAATATGCATCGCTATGTATCATGTCATCTAATTCAGAGGGGTTTTTTGAGATATATGTAAGACATTAGTACCTTAAAAAGGAAGAATGGAAAGAAAAAAAAAATACAACACAGATTCTGTCTTGAAGATCACCTGTATCTGAAAAGATAACGATGCTGAAGACATTGGAAAGTCGGCAACAAAACCTAGCCCAACAGTAGCAGTGTCAGTGTAGGACTGGCAAACAAAAGAAAGGTGTGCTCTCCTGCAGCAGACTCACTATTTTAGAAACAAAAGAGTAAGCTGGAAAAAGGCTCAATATATAAAACCCAACACCCTAGGGAGGTGGCATGCTGCCCCCTGCCTCCCCCAGGCTTCACCACAGGCATGCAGGGATTTTATTTATGCTTCTCAGTTTTATTTATACTAGCATGTTAATGGTTCAAGCCTGAAAAAGGTTTTTGGGTTGTGTACACTGGCAATGAAGAGCCAAGCCTGCGGTACCTTGGCCATCACGCTGACAACTGCGCATGGGCATCTGCCACAGCTTTTTCTGCACGTGATTCGAATGCATTGCTTGCTCCCACCTGTATTTCACCTATAGCCACAAACCCCTCTGCATTTAAAGTGTAATTGTTTGGGTTAACAGGACTCGGTGACTACTAACAGAAAAACGTTGCAAAAGCTCTATGTACGTAACTTTGAGAGAACTGTCCTTCCTCAGGTGTTACTATATCTGCCCGAGATCTATCTCTGTCTGCTTAATCAGAGTCCTTCAGTTCCTCATTGCTTTTATCTTACTGTATTCATGATACTCTGTAAAGGGCACTAACTAGTTGTTCTCATTAAGAATTTATTGCAAAAATAAAATCATGGAAGAAAACCAAAATCCACAGGACAGGCACAGCTAGAAACCACAATGACAGTGCTTCCTCACCTCCCCCTAACGAATTGTGACCCTTTCTACTCCCTTCAGCTATCTTCCTCCCATGCAGATAGTGGGAAGAATCAGTTTCCAAGAAAGAAGTAACTTTGAAGCTAGCCCTGCTCTGAGCAGGGGGCTGGACCAGATTTCCAGAGGTCCCTTCCAGCCAAAATCATTCTATGAGTCTACTTATGAATAAGCATCTGATCAAATCCAAAGCCATAGCGCTTTTAAGAGCTTGTTTCAAGAACAGCTGCCAGAGGAAAACACAGAATTGGGGAGTAAAACCAAAAAAACCACAATAAACTTCAAGACAGACACGCTAAGGTTACTGAACACCGAATAACTTTCCAGCAGTTATGTTTGACAACATGTATCATGTAACATGTTTGATAACACACAGTATGTTTGATAACACTTTTAAATTAGTGGGTTTTAATTAAAGCTGGTATTAGGAGGTAAGCTGACTTCTTAAGCAAGCAATCTCTCCAGCAGCAAAATGGGACTGGGGTTGTGATCAGTTAAAACAGTTTTGATTTTCTACACTGGCACTTTCTTTTAAAGTAGATTTTTACGCATCTATAATGATTCAGATTCGCTCCAAGTAATCACTCTTCTCAGCCAAGACCAGCATTCATATCCTCAGCTCAAGCCGCAGACATACTCAGACACGCCCTGTATTGCTGAAAGTTCATCTGTAATGAAGCGATTGCAAAATGTTAGCATCATGTACTATTAAATAATCGAAGTTACGAATGTTGGATGGGTGCCTGCAGGAGGTCAACCCCAGAGAAAGTCCCACAAGGCTTGAAACAACATAGTTTTCCATGCTGACGATGAAAGGAAGCCAAATTGTAACACATTTAATTGCTCAGCCCTGTCTCTTCCAAAGCTGGTCATCTTTTCCACAGTAAGGACATGTCAGATTTAAGCGAGCCATCTGTCCAGTGTCCACGTTTCCCACTACCTCATTCTGACTGACGGTATATCCACTTGGCCTCTTCTCCAATGACCCATGCTGTATGCAAGCTGGACACATAAGAGGCTTCCCCTCGTAACCACAGGAAGAACTCTGACAAGCAAACATACTGCAAAGAATCACTTCAGCGCTTGAAGAAACTACAATATAAGCTAGGTGCTTGAACTCTACAGCTCCTTCCTTTCTCTGCCTCAAGTTGTTGCAACACACTGTTTTAAAAATCCCCATCTAGGACAAAATGTGGGATAGGAACAAGCCCCATAAATGGCAATGCATCTTCCTAACCTATGAGGCCCCCAGTAACACTGACAACTGTTATTAAAAGGTCTGTGCCATAGCCATTGACAGTCAGGTTTAAAACAGATTAGACAACTGTCAGGAATGACCGAGGTGAGGAAGTATGGACTCAGTGATTTATTACACACCTTTCATACTTATTCTGGGGGATTTTGTCATGGATTTCTTTTCATAAGCTAAGTAATGGGGACTTAATTCCAGATTATACACCTTGAAGGCAGCACTGAGCTGAGCTGGTACACCATTCAGCCCAGCTCTGCAGAGACCCCCTAGCTCAGGTTCTGAAGAAACACAGCTTCACCAGCATGCTACACCCAGGGTAATAAATCCAGCCTCTCGACACAGCTAATCGTTCAGCCTCAGCTGAGCACCACGCTGGCAGAGCCACCCTGCTTCCACTCCCAAAGGCTTCCGTGGCAACCTTCCCCTTTATAATGTATGTGCACCATGCAATTCCCTTTTTAAAAATAAACAAATAAGTTACTAAATAATTCACGTTACTGCTGCAATTCTTCAACGATTTTAAGAGGGAACGTAGGTGCAAGACGACTGTCTTACAGGAACAGCATTGTCTCACAGCACCGTATCGGCACTCACCATCACAATGGTTTTATATAAAACCATGACATAAATATAAACTTTAGCTGACCTACATTTGTCCAGGATGAAAAAGTATTTTTGATCAATAATTCTGAATACATATAGTAAGTTACACCGAATGCATGATTTACATAATGCCACCTACCTGCAGCTGCAAAGCACAAAATCATCAAAGCAAACACTGAAGTCACACAACTTGAAGACATTTTTGCAAACACTGTATCTTCTCAAATCAACTCCCTTTGTAGCTCTTCATGTAGATTTACTTCCTTTGAAATTCGTGGTACGTTTTGAAATCAAATCTTCCAGACCTTTAATTGCCTACAGAAAGAAGTAAAAATAAATTTTAATACAAATATAACTTACAGAAATGTTACTAGATATTTAAAATTGTCTCTCCTGTAACAAGAGAAAGAATTCTTAAAGGACTACGAGAAGAGTGCATTTTATATTGCCAGATACCCTAGGCAGCGATAGCTTACTACTCTTTCCCCCCTGCATTTCAGCACTTCTTTGCAGCTGTTGCTCCTTCATATTATCCATTGTGCGCGTTGTGTTCCACTTGGAAGTGAAATCCCAGAGCCCTTTCTGTCAACTAATACCGAAGTCCTGCTGAAGCCGGCCAACGGTACTCACAGCCTCAGATGTGTTTATTTTGAGTATTCAGACTTTCTCCGGGACATAAAAACATTTGTTTGTTTATTTATCTGCTGCTACCTTTATTATACCACAGAGAAATGTTCCACGTGTACTCTAGCTGGCTTACAGATAACACGATAAATTTAACTCATCATTTCTCAGTATCACAAATTCTGAAAACTTTTCAAGGCCACTTGATGCTAAATATAAATATAAAGCTGTTCAGAATCTTTATTTTAAAAGATTTCAAGACATGATATACCAGGTTAGTAAAATAACTTCACTGTGCTACACAAATAAATGGCAATACAACAGACACCTGCAGGCATTAAAACTATCAAAAATTCTGACCCCAGAATGCACGCTGCAGATTTTTGATGGGAAACACTTACTATATGCACAATATCCTATTCCACTTTTCTTGTAATCTACTCCCAGTCATCTAGATGCCTAGAATGAGACTATGGACCGAGTAGGTAAGGAACCAGAACGTTGGTATCATATTCAATGAAATAAAAGTCTTCTCTACTGTATTTCACTCCCAGCCTTCAGGAGCAGAACACGACAGACGGTGCCTCAGCAGCCACACGCTCACCGCAACGCAATGCAAGCTATCGCAAACAACCATCACAGGGCTGAACGACAGCAAGACACCGAGTCAGGACCAAAATCTAAACCATGACAACATGAATGCCATTTAAAAGGTTCTTGCTGACATTAAAATGGAATGAAATACAAAGCCAGGGCCAGGCTCCGTTACACAGCATGTGCCACGCCGAGCATGATCAAAAGTCTGTGCAAGGAAAACCTGCACCTAGACCAGCACTTCGAGGTACCTGCTGATAGCACTTCTACGGCTACGAGGAAAACTCCAGAAACTCCCTTGCAGAATTTCTCCACGGGTTATTCTGCAAAGGCAGCATTGGCCTGTGCGGAGGGAGCTGCAGCTACCCACCAAGAAAGCACTGTCAGTGTCCCAGGCCAGGACCAAGACCTCCAACAGATCCTTCACCCAACGCCCAGCTCCCAGCACCTCTGGTCTCGGCAGTGGCCCAGATCCCACCTGCGTGGGAGGAGAGCCCAGGGGCGGCTCCGCAGGCTGCTGGGAGCACCCAGACACCACACTTCTGCAGGACAGAAACGCATGGGGCAAGGAATGAGCTGGATAGCCACTGCAACGTGGGGCTTCATGCGGTTCACTTTAAAGCTCAGCATCCCATATAATTAGCACATTTGCTTTTGTTCCCCGTTTGCTTTGGGCACACGGTATTTTAGGTTGAAATTCCGTAACTGGTTCCTTTCCCTGTGTACCTCCTCATGGCCTCCCTTACAGTGGCTTAGAGACATTATCAGATGACAGCAGGGAACGAAGAAAACCCCTACCGAAATGGCAACTCTAGTAATGCTACCTCGTAATCTTTATCTCCTACCCACGGTGCTCAGTCTGGGGAAAAGGAGTTTACTCTACACTCTGAAGAGGTACACTAATCACTTTGCACAGTGGGAACAAATCTGGGTGTCTTGTTATCTGCTACTCACAAAGTTATATATGATTAACGTACAATTAGCTATCCCAAACTGGAGACTCTTTTCCATCAGAATTAAATTATATGAGACTGTCACTATCTGTGAAAACACTTAGTCATGCTAACCTAAAACCTTGGCTTCAAAAATTAAGAATCTGTGAAACTATCCTGGGATGTTTAAAATAGCCTTAGCAGAAAAAAAAACCAAAAAAACAAAAAAACAACCTCAAACTGCATTTTTGTTCTCTTCCATGCATTGTCCTTTTTAAAACCAGCCCTGAACTTAGGAATAGATATTAATTAATCTAAGGGAAAAAAAAAAGTTTTGAGGAATAAACAAATACCTACTCATGTATCATTCACGCAACAACATCAGTTTTGTTATAATTTTGCTTACTCCATCTTAAAACGTACCACTGTTACTGAGGTTGAATGTTTCATCACTTACAGGTTCTCTGGCACAAACTGCTCTTTCCACTGTTTGCTAGGATCAACACATTTAAAAAAAACGTTAGGCGAGAATACCACACTATCACGCAATGCAACTGAGATAACAAGATGCGTTGATGACTTTCTATCGTTAAGAGGAAGACAAAGAACACAGCCTCAGAAAGCAGCAACAGTCCACCCTAAAAGCCCAAACAAGCATGATTTACCTAAAGACTTCTATGACATTTTGTAGAAGATAGGTTCACTTCCAAGAAAAAAAAAAATAAGTTCTGGAGAAGGATGAACACACACACACACAAAACCAATGCTGGAGACAGCTCAAAACAGGAAAACCTCAGAAAATGATGGCTTCTTTGGGCAATTTACAACGCTTGTAAAAATTATTCATCCTGAACCTACTGGAAACATTCAACGAGTTCCTAGATAACTCTCATCTTCCCCTAGAGTGTAAGGTTATATAGCTAAAGCCTCAAATCCATGAGGAATACTGAACTTTGTGGTAAATTAAGGCCAACCTTTATTAAACAGAAATAATAAATTGTTGACGAGTGTTGGACAACCTTTTAACACAGAGTTTCTGAACATGAAAATCCAAATCAAACAGGTTTAATGCCAAAACAGCAAGCCATAAGGAATTTATGACAGATATTGAACATCATTTGGGAAGTCAAACGTAAGCTGGAATCATTTGTTGCTATTTCTCTAGATGAAAAGAAACCTAAATCTATTCAGTGAGAGTATTTGGTTGCTAACTCAATTTTTAAATGCTGCCATAAAGAAAAATTATCAAATACAGCAAATCATGAGGTTTCCAGCCAGTGTGAGCTATAAAGGACCATCATAACATCCTGCAAGATTTCATACGTGCAAACAGGCAATAAATAAGCATTCTGAAACTCGAGTTACTGAGGTATAACCATTTCATCAACAACAACAAACAAAAGAGAAACCAGAAAAAGATCACCTACAGCACATATGCTCAGTAATACACTAAATAGGAAAACACAAGACATTACTTAGATCCCTCTTCCATTGGCCCAAACCTCTCATTCTTCAGTGACATTTTTATAAGGCACACAGTTGTGCCGAAATGGGAGCATAGGGAAAGACAAAGCCATGCTGCTGAGAGCAGCTGAGCATCCCACTCTGTGCCAAGCACCGAAATATGTTAAAAGGCCAAGTTTTGATTCGACTTTGATTTGGGAAAGACGATTGAAAAGGGAGAGAGAATACATACACATTTCCAACTGTATGTAAAAACGAGTGATTTGATTCCTACCACAACCTACTGACCAATAACATTTACAAGGTATAACTGGGAGCAGGCAGTATACGATGGAAAAGCCCTAGGCTTCTACTCTGATTCTGCCAGCTTGTGAAGGGAGAATAATGGAGACTTAAATGAAAATTAAGAAGAGCTTACTAAAGAAAGGGCTCACTTGTTTGAAGAATAGCATTCACAAACTTCAAAAGGAGGGCAAATTTCAAACCCTGAAAGACAATGTGAAAAGGTGACAAACTCACAGCGAGTTTCATGAGTTTAGGATGGATGATACCCAAACTTCCAGCTACACAGCAGCAATTCAAGTCAAAAAGCACAAATGAAAATGGTACTAATAATTCATTTAAGAATAAACCTACTAAGCAAGCAATTTGTCACTGTTTTGGAAAACCTGATCATCCTCACCTGTGACAAAAGTCAGCTATGAAGCTGCTATTATCTGACCATCTGACAGTACCAAAGAGAAACGAATAAGAAAATAGGTGAGAAAAATTCAGCTGTGGTGCAAAACATGCCAGGTTTTGCTTCAGTGTGAAACCTGCTTTCACAAGAAGAATATGTGAAACCTGCAAGCTAGGAAGAGTTGAGGCAGTCAACAGAACAGGGGGACATTTCCTTTCAAATAAGAGAAGAAAGCTGTGCAAAGGGATCAGGAACCTAAACTATTTATCCAAGAAGTAAACACAACTGCTAGTCAATTTGAGATTCAAAAGAAATTTCTAAAAGAATCATCTTTTCCTTTGGGGTATATCTGGGTAGCTATTTTTGTAACTGAGGTCATGAAAGGGCACATTAAAAGTATAACCAAAAAATCCCAAAGAGGAAAAGAAGATGACATGAGAGCTTTGGGTTTACTAAACATACCGTTTTCATGCCAATGCTTTCTACTACTACAAGCTGCAAGAAAGGCTGGCAAAAGAGGGCATCTACTTTGGGCATCAAAAAGGACTGTCATGGTTTAACCCCAGCTGGCAACTGAGCCCCACACAGCCGCTCGCTTGCTCCCCCCCCGGTGGGATGGGGGAGAGAATCAGAAAGGTAAAAGTGAGAAAACTGGTGGGTCGAGATAAAGACAGTTTAACAGGTAAAGCAAAAGCCGTGCAAGCAAGCAAAGCAAAATAAAATAAGGAATTCATTTGCTGCTTCCCATGGGCAGGCAGGCGTTCAGCCATCTCCAGGAAAGCAGGGCTCCATCACACGTAACGGTGACTTGGGCAGACAAACACCATCACTCTGAACGTCCTCCTTTCTTCTTCCCCCAGCTCTATATGCTGACATATAGGACACAGAGGACATATATGTTGACATAGGGGACAAACAACGCTCCTTAACTCGATGGTATTTAAAAGAATCTGACTCTGTTAAGAGTCAGCAGCAGTAAGCACAAAACAAAAATCACTTCAGTACACTACTGTTACCTCTCCACCTTTCATTAACCGAAATATTTTTACTTTGTAAAAATCTGCTACTAGTCTTCCTCAGCATTCCAGTCATTTGTGGATCTTTTTAAAGCTATCCTTTGAACTAAAAAGTCACCTTTAATACTACAACGTGACCAAAGAATTCAGAAGTTAGACACATGCTGTTTCCACTTAAACAAACACCTTTCCACTAAGGACTTCCCAGCCCTCACTGACAGGAGCTACCAGGACGTAAGGCTCTGTGGTCTACGGATGGCTTGCTACTAAGAAATCACGTTCTGTGCTCTTGCACCAGCAGCAGAAGGGTATCCGTCCCCACGCCTGCTGACCGCACTCCAAAAAGGGGACAGGGCTCTGCTCGAAAGCACGTGAAGAGCTACAAATGTAAGTGACCTACAAATGAAAATAAGCCCTAGGATTAAGCTTTGTCTTCAGAACATTTGAGCATCTTTCTACTCAGCCTGTTTCTGTACTTCTAGCAAAATATCTGTTACATATTACTCTTCTTGACATCAGTGGTCTCCTTAGCTTCAATTTTTACCCACGTTTCTTCTGGCAAATTCATTTTTGCCTACTTTTTCAAAGCTGCTCTGCACAGTCCAGCCTAACAATATATATGCCTGCAGGTGGCCACAGCCACAGATTTGGGGGTGTTTCTGTTTCTTATTACAGGCTTCTAGAGCATAGGAATTTGCCACACTTATTGCTGAGGTGGGTTCTTCTTGCTTTATTTTCCCCTTTTATTTCTGTTGCCTTAAGCCTTTCCCCCAACAATCACCATCTGTTTCTTTAATCACCACCTACCTTTCCCATACAAGTTCTTCCCTTGCCTTAACTCTGTCCTCGTTGTCTAGCCTTTTCCTTTACTGCCTGAAGAATAACTTCCACTTCCTCTCCTCCTTATCGACACGGACTCTGGTAATTCCCTCCTCTTTCCATGCATGGTGCCAGAGGTTGCACAGCTCTCTGCAACGCTGCTAACAAACACTCCTCTACCCACGCGAGCCAAAAATCCGCCTCCTCTAAGTCACATCGCGAGTCCCACCGAAGTGAATGGGGATGCATGAGCGAAGCCAGCAGGATCTGTCCCTTTGTGTTGTTTTGCCATAGCAACGTGAACCCAAGTTTCTAGGCCATCCAAGAACGCCTTCACAGCCAAAGCTTTTTTCGCTTTTTGTTTGTTTGTTTTACGCGCGGCAACCATTTAACTTATTTAACCAGTTTTTCTCCCATTTGTCCATGTTGGTTCCCTGTGCGAATACAATGAATACATATATTCCATGCGTAAGTAAAGGCGGCAATCATTTGTCATCAAGTACACCCAAGCTCAATTTAAAAAAAAAAATAAAAAAATCACAAATGGTTAACTACACGAGCAGTTCTATAAACTTAGGAACAGAACAGTTTTTGAAAACGTTTATTTATAACCCTACTCCTACTAAATATGCACTTTTAGCAGATTTCTTTTTTTATTGGATGACATTCATCTTCTGTCAATTTTGTGTGATTTGCACACATACAGGTCAGAAAGCTGACTAGTAAGTTTAACAAATATTAATGTGGAACTGAAAATTTGTATGTATTTTTCTAATGCCTACGTCCAAGGCATATACGTGAAGTTCCACCATTCAGAACTCAAAACTGTAACTTATTCATAAACTATTAAGGGGACAGATTCTGTTTGAAAAAACAACAAAGTGGTTTCGTTTTCAGGGAATATATGAATAGTAATAAAACTAAAAATCCTGACATGTCAAAAGCCCAGGGAAAAAGTAACTCTGATGTCCTGCAGTTCACATGCTGCTGTGCTTGTAATGGGACATTTCAACAAGTCGCAGTTAAAGGCTATGGGAACTGGACAAGTGCCAAGGGAAGATGTCTTATGCCATTTAGCAATTGTGCCCCTCTATTCCATGTGACTTTTAACATTTTGTTTATTTATTTTCATATTAACGTATGACAATGTAGCCTGCCAAATTACAGGAAGCCACAAAATATACACAAATGAGCCCATAAAAGATGTGAAACCTATTCCACCTTTTCAGTAACGGTTTACTGAGGTTGGTTTTGTTACCTGGTACGCATTTTGCCCACAGCTGGCACGAAGCTCCGGTTTGGATGGGGGTGTCTATTCTCACTGTCATTTCATAACCAACTTTCCCTTCAGCTTCCCAACATTTTTTTTTTTAATCACCTGACTTGAACTACTGTGAGTGTAGATCAGAAAAGTGTCTGTTCCACAGACACTGTGGAAGTTTCAGCTGAATAACCATTGCACAATGCAGCACAAAAGTAATAGACAGTTTACAGAAACAGGATAAAAATCATTCCGTTGTACATTCCCAGGACTTCCCTTCCCCCAAAGACAGGGAGGTATGCAGCTGATTCTTTACAGGCTGAGGGGCAAGGTTTTGCTTACCAAGTGTAAACCAGAGAATAGCTTCTTACAGGATCAGGATATAGGAGGGTTTCAATAGGTGGAAGGGAAGGAAGTGCATTCCGGAGTCTTTTAGTGGAAGGAGTACACAAGACTTCCATGAGAAGGAGACTGGAACAGATTCCTTTTTGACAACAGCAGAAATTCCTAGAGGTTACCGAATCTCTACAGAAGGGAGGCACACATGGCACGGAAGGAAGAGATTAACAAGACCAACACCCCACGTCTAACTTGAGTACCGAATCAGAACTTTTCTACTTTAACATACAGCCGTCCAGGACACCCTACGTCAGAGCATCCCTAAAGGGAGAGGAGAAAACAAGATGTTGGGATGCTGTACAGTTCTTAAACCATAATGGCTCAAGCAATCTGCAATCTAGTACCAGCTCCAGCCACGTATTTTCTGTGCAACCTGCAGCTAGTCTATTCTTTCACAAGCAAAAAAGTCATGACAGGACCTCGACGTGGCCACAGCAGCCCCCCGTAACACCTACCTAGAAAGACAACACTACTTTAGGTAGTTCTGCTTCCATCTTCTAGTTCCAAGATGGATGAAAAATCTCACTGCTGTAATCACGGAATACCAGCGGCATAATGATATGCCATCCTCCTGATGAACATTCAGGCAGCAGCAGGTGGAAAAAAGCAGAGACTTCTAGAAACACACATACGTAAAGACTGAGTTAAAGTTTTCATGGCAGCCCAAGAAACCTATGAGTCCCAAATCTACATTTAAATAGAACTCAACCAGTAATATCTCACCACAACTAACAGGAACCAGGCTCATGTTTTTTAAATGGGACTTAACTGCTTCTGAAAAGTTTACCCTGAAACAAAAACATTTCTAGCGCATAGGAATCTTCAGGCTGAAGAAGAAGATCATAAATTGCATGAAACAAATCTCTTTTCTCCTCATAGTTAAATTTCTTTGGCCTAATTACTTTTTTTTTTTAAAAAAAAAAAAAAACAGTTTCTAATTGGAAACAGAATAGGTTTCCTGGCACTGGACTATCTTATTCTTCACAAACACAGTAGCAGCCAACAACCTCACACAAATTTCATTTATCTGAAGTTTCACTTGGCTCAGTTTCTAATTGCACACCTAAACTAAACAGATAACAGCTCTAATGTACCTATCAAGACAGATATAACCCTAGGGAAGGCATCTCCCTTGTGGAGCAGGAGCCACAGCAGGATGGGAAGTTACCAACAACTCAGTAAGGCTTCTTCCACTCCGGGTACAAGATTTCAGCAAATTATTCTGTCAATGAACACTTGATGTTGTTATTTTTTCCAGACTAAACTGCAAAACCTTCAAACTGTATCCAGAAATATTCTAGCTGGAGTCTCCCTACCAGGAAAAAAGCTAAAATCAATCTCTGTTGGATTTTAAAAATCTTGAAGTGACCTCTGTACATTTAGAGAAGTAGTTTTGAAACCGTGGCCTACAAATACCCGAAATTCTCCAGGTTAATTGTGAGAAACCCACAAGGGGTAATAATGAAAAGCAAGACTATGGCCTTAAGCATAAATTCACTAAGGATGCAATCCTCTTTGGGGACAGGGGGGAAAGGGGGAGAAAAGGTGGTCACCAAATTGAACAGGATTGAAACCCAGTGTTTCCCATTACAGGTGAATTGGATGAGGTGATACCAATCAGCCCTCCCCACTGCTACCAGCTGTAAGATACTGCAAGATGTAAATTAATAGGTTAAAATATTAACTACTAGGTGCTTTAAAGTTAACCACATGCATAATCAAAACCACATTTTGGGGAGGAAAAAAGAAAAAAAAAAGCAGCACTTATTGAATTTTTCTCTCTAGAATAAAGCATACTCTAGAAAGCAGGTAGATTAATAGATTATTTCTCCAGGTTGCTAGACAAGAACACAAGATAAACATATTTGTAAAAAGTTAGCTGTTAGCCACTAAATTTTCAGATGCACATCTGTAAGACAGGAAACTTCTCCCACACAAATAGGGAAGACCTTTAAGTGCTACACAGTTAGAAGAATGAGTCAAAAGGAGCTTCCCTTTGTGCAGGAGCAATCTACCCTCACTCTAATATAACCAAGTAACCTGCTAAATAAGCAGTGTGATTTAATTTGTTGGGCAGAGAAACACGTTCAGGTCAAGGCAAAACTTTTTTTCATACAAATTATCATTTATAAGCACCGCAGTGAGGATTTGCTTCAGTCAAGACATGCGTCATTGGCACGTTCCGCTCAGA
This sequence comes from Scopus umbretta, assembly GCA_013400535.1. Lineage (NCBI taxonomy): Eukaryota > Metazoa > Chordata > Aves > Pelecaniformes > Scopidae > Scopus > Scopus umbretta. The sequence continues at coordinate 85,026 of VZTL01064748.1, forward strand.
AAGTAGATAAACTCCCATATAATTTTTACCATATAGAATTTTCTGCCTTTCATTATTTTATATTAAATCTATACATGAAGACTGTAAAAAGCTTTGAAGACAAGTTTAGGGAGATGGGAGGCCACAACAAATTCCTGGAATCATATAAATAATTTGGGCACCTTGTATGCCAGAAGGAAATCACTGCACCCCATCACTGGAGTGAACCAAATCACCGGATCTACAAATATTCAGAAACACTGATCATTTCAAACACTGGAGGGAGGAACTAATCCATCACATAATAGGAGCTGCACATACTGGAGGAGTGACTTGGTCCATTAAGGTAACAGCCTTCGTACAAGAAAAGGCCCATCTTTTCAAACACCCCAACAGCTGTTTTGTCAATCAAACCAGCATTTTGCTTCACGCCAGTCGTTGTCAAAAACAAAGTAATGCATTGGCGATAAAACACTACCACCGTTGGCCATCACGTGGTGTCAAATGCGGCTGTAGTCTAATTAAATTACTTCTGTAAATCTAAGACAAAAGAGGGCATAGCGGTCTTCCGTCCACCTCCAGCTTCTTGACAAAGAAATACGTGTATTCAGCAGATCTATACTACACAGTAAGCTCCCTGGATGCTTTGGGAATTGTTCGTTGTCCCTGCCACACAATGAACCTACGTCGATTTCCAACAGAAGATGCCTATGCTTACAAAGGAATTCAGAGCTTAAGCGAATTGCCATTCTTTTTCAGGATCATTAACATTACCTTATGTATCACAGCCCCTATTGCCTTCTGCACACAAAAACAACCTATATATGTTAGCTCTATAATTAACCCGTTTCAGACCCATGACCTCTAGATAAGCTATTCTCCTGCAATCTAAGTAGGTCTCTTGCAAGGTCACAACTAAACTTATTTAAAAGAGGGGCCCTTTCCAGCTGACTCCCAAACTCTTACAACATGTTGCAACAGGGAGGGGGAAAAAAAAAAAAAAGAAAAAAGAAAAGAAAAAAAATCTGAATTTGGCCAACTATCATATTGAAATTAGACTATTAAAGAGAAGTGCTAAATATCATGGAATTAAATTTGTTAACAATAAACAGATATAGCTCATTTTAAAGTACTATTCACAGAATGAATATGAAATAATGATTTTCACATTTTCGTCAAGAAATTCATTTATTTCATTATAAATACATCATAAACTAACATATTTTGCCAGACATAAGTATTTGTAAGCAGTATAAGTCAACAAAATAACACTTGCAATGCAACATATAAAATGTTCTCTGCTGAACTTGACAACTCTGACTATTCAGATACTCAAGGTCATAAAGGATGTTCTTCTAAAGAAAATCTGTTTTGCCAGACTGGAAATAAAAAAATATGGGATATATACTAACTAGCAGCTTTGAAGTCCCTCTTTCAGTGATTTCCAGAGATGTGTAAATCTGTTTCGTTTTGGCTACCATTGAGTTAATTGTTGCTGTAATAGTGCAAGAAATGCTGCTCCCTTGGATGACTGCCAGCACATAAAAATGCGAATCCACAGTTATGGATACAGCAATTCCAATTGCACCACTTCTTTGCTAGTATGTTTTTATGGCAAAACACGCTTCTACTCATGAAGTGGCTAGAAACTGGCATACCGCTGTTAATCACCACAAACATTACTGCTATAGAAGTAATGCCTATTTATAATACAGAAATAGTTTGTGGAACTAGATCAAAAGTAATGGGATTGCAAAGATATTTGCAATCTGTATCCCACAGAGTATTTCCCCGAGATCTACATAAATTGCCCAAGACTTGGTAATTCACGTCTTAAACGTTAACAGAGTATTATTGGAGATACCAATCAAAACAATTGTAAGACAAATTAGGCAAAGCTTTAGCGCTACTTTCAAATAACATTAAAACAGAAATCTCACTTTGACTTCAGAAACTACATACTTCAGCATCTCAGAGAACCGTATAGGGGAGAAAGTTTTGTGATTCCACAAAAATGATGGGAGATGGTCAATGGAACGTAACATGCATCTTTTTGTACCTTCAGTACCTGGCAACGTCAGATAATGCTCTCGGAGAAGAGCACGTGGCCACTGGAATACGTGTATACCTGGTCACTGAAACGATGGGAAGAAAATTCATATTCATTTAATACCTCGGTAGGCAGTCACTGCCATTCCAGAACCAGAGGAGCTTACAGCTCTTCCTTTAAACCTGACCTGGGACCATTAATTTCAACTGAACTATATTTTGCCTCCGCTTGCTCTAAGACCTAAGGCTAGGAGAATATACAACTGCTATCACTCACAAGGAGCGAATCGCCTACTCCGCGGCAAATGCTCCCAGGCATGTTTTACCCCACCATCAGGGAAATACAGCTTAACCCCAAAGTATAAGCAGCAAGACCTCTCGCATTTACTGCAGGGTAAGAGCCCGTTCTCGGGCTCTTACCGGGGAATAGCTGACATGCTGCAAATTCCCATCTTCACTTAGCATTCAGCAATCTGTTTGTATACCCCTACCTTAAATATTTGCCATTTGGCTGTACCAGACTTCACAGACTAGAAAGCAATATGGATCAATGCAAGTAATTCAGATAACCCTCTCCGGCGACAGCCTTTACATTCAGTATTCCTGGCACAAAACATGTAATCAATTGTTACGCCAAGGCAAATCAAAAAGAAAAATCATTATTGATCTGTGCTGGGAGCGTCGTTTGACCTTTACAAAAATAAGCTAGTAATGACTTCTTAAAACCTAAGAGAATAGCTAAAAATATTCTCTCTTATGGAAACCCTAAATACTAGGAATAGTTTCTTGTGAGAATACAACTTTTTTTGCAACTCAACTTTAGCTCTCAAGATTCCTATATAGAATCATAAATGTGATACACAGTAATAGTTTTACTGTAAAAATATTCTGTCTAGCTCATTATCTAGAACTTTAGGGGACTACGCAGAAGATCATTTCTTGGGTTTAATTACTTCATCTCAAACACCTTCAAAGAGAAATTTCACTTAAACCTCTAATGTTTTTTCAAGTTCAGTGCTGGCTAATATGACAAAAATTCCATTCAGAAGAGCGGGAGGCATGCCTGCTAGAACAAACTAATAAACAAGCGTTCAAAAGTAATGTGTTTATTCAAATGTATGATTGTGGGGGGGTTTTTTCCAAGTAAATTGACATCCATCTTCTCAAGAAACACCATCAAAAGTACAGGCCAAAGTTTTAACAAATTGCAACTGCAACTGTAGGTAGGAAGAGAGACTTCATAGACAGAAAGTTTTGTGTTCCCCCTGCTGGTTTAGCAATTAACTTCAAAACACTGTTCCTAGAGGTAGGCATCAAGATGCCGGGGTATTAAAAGAGATTTTGCATGCCATCAAGCAAAAATTGGAACTTACTTTTTAAAAGAAGTCACAGCCGTGGTAGCTATCATTTGCATACTCTGACTAGATGAGGCTCTGGCCACGCAAAACCTGCATCAGAATCAACAACCAAACGACACCTCCCCAGAGACAGAAAGCATGGTAGAAGAGAAAAATTTGAAGTGTCACTTTAAACTTAACAAGGTTGGACTATAGCAAACAATTGGGGGAAGCAAGTTTCAGAGTAAAGGAGTCTTCACTGAAGGAAGCCAACAACCTGCCCCCCCTCCAACACCCGTCCCTCCCTTCCTCCCCCAGCTAGCCGGGAACGCCGAGCACCGGCTGCAGCAGTCGCTGTCAGCCCAGGTCCGTGTCCCAATGAGAGCAGCTCCTCCGCAGCTAGAATTCGAGCCCCGTAAGCTCTCATGGGTTAAACTGGAGCTCTTCAAATGAATAAACACCTTCCGTTAACATTTTGCTACCGCTCTCGTTGGAAATACTTTGACAGGACACCTGTGCAGCGCTAAGTAAAACCCAGCTACCGACTCATGCTGTCCCTGGCGTTCATGGAAAAATCATGGACTGTAAGGGAAATAAAGTATTCCTGGCAAGGAGCGATAAACAAATGGATTCTTCTCTTTGGAAGAAGTTGTGTTTACACGTGTAGTTTTAAAGTCTTCCGCGTGTGAGACTACGACGGCAACAGTGCTCCAGGTCACTGTATAAGCCAAACCTAATGGGTCCCACAAGCCGTCAAAAAGCAGGCGGCTCTCTCACTTTGGGTTTTCTCCCCAGCGGGGGTCTAATATCAGCCTGTTTGGCCGCATCCAAAAAAAAACCAACAAAAAAACCCAGTAAATAAACACATAGTTTGGTATAAATGCAGACCCCGCCAGGAAAATGTCTTTCTTCGAACAAAATCATGGCACTTGTTCATCCAAGTCTCTCTCTAATAGGTTACAAACCCTATCAAGAGGTTTCTGTTACAACTGAACCGTGCTGATGATTGTGCGTTTGAGAAAATAATAAATGTCGGCAATTAAATCGTAAAAGCTACAGCTTAGCAGAACTGAGATAAGCAGATTTACACCTGGTTACATCCACAGCAAGCGGAGAAGGCGCAACCACCCAGGCAGCTATACCTGAAGTCTTGTCCTTTGAAAAGGACAAGAAGTATCGTCTCCCACACCGTCCGACTGCAGGGACGATAACTTCAGAATTGCAAGCGCATCTGAAACTGGGGAAAGTTGAAAGAGTTACTTGACTTACATCTACCTGACGGCACGCTACTGTTGTTGCTGGGAGAGATGCCCTCGGCAGGCTGCAGCGAATCCACGCCGGTGCACCCCCCCCGCGAAACACGCGAGGGGAAATCCCCCGGGGTCTACGACTCCTCGACGGAATCGCCACGCAGCGGCGCGACACCGGCCTTGGCGCTCGGCCAGGAGGCTCCCCGGGTCCCGGCCCGCCTCAGGAAGGGCGCGATGCCCCCCCATGCGCCCGCCGGGGTCAGCGCCTCAGGCGCCGGCCCCGCCAGGGCTTTCGCTCGCTGGAACGAGCGGCCCAGCGCGGCCCAGCCCGCCTGACGGGAACGACTGGCGCCGGGTCACCTGTAGCTTTTCCCTCGCCGGCAGCCCACCTCGCGGCGCTCCGCCCGGCGCTCCCACGCCGCCCGCCCGGCTCCGGCGCTCCTCACCGCCCACGCGTGGCCGCTGTCCCTGGCG
>VZTL01064748.1:90175-129267 GCA_013400535.1 Scopus umbretta
AGCGCCCGGCGGGGGTGCGGGGGGCCTCCCGCGCCTCGCCCCGCTCCCGCCGCCGCCGTTGCAGGCCCGGGGAGCGCGGGGACGCAGCGAGGCTCCGGCGGCAGCACGCCAATGCCGCCTAAAAACCTGAGCTTGCAGGAGCTTTGGTCAACACCGCCCAGTTGACCTCGTATATATATGCTCTACTATATAGCGTTGGCAGAAGCACGCCAATGCCGCCTAAAAACCTGAGCTTGCAGGAGCTTTGGTCAACACCGCCCAGTTGACCTCGTCTACGCTGAGCAAGACAGGCTGGAGCATTCGGGGTTTGTTGCTTTATGATCGCAAGCAACAGCAAATGGTGCTGGGTACAGAGTACACTTCTAAGTCGGTCAAACTCCCAGCAGTGTCAGGACTCCTGAATTTGGGAGTGAGCTATCATTAACGGAGCTGCATCGTGGGCGAGGCCTTCCCACCCGTTGCCCAGCTCGACGGTAATTCTCTCCTTCAGCAAGGACGAGCGGAAAAATTAAGTTTCTGGCGCAGTCTCTTAAGCCTACGACGACAGATGTGTGCTGCTCTACTGTCCTCATTACCTATATATCCTTTACAAGTCACAGCAATTCCTAGCGCTACTGCCACTTTGCAAACATTAAGACAGCAAAGCTCCCATCACAAAAGTGAGCCCTAACCCTATTATTGTCCAAAGAAGCAAATATTCCTGTATAGGCCTAGAGACCATGCAGAGATACAGAGAAATACAGAGGAGTTTCAGAATGTTTCAACAAAATTTTTACTAGTTTAATCTGCTTTCATACTGGGGGGGGGGGGTAGTGTTGTTTTTTTTATAGTGCTGTTTGACTTCATAAACAATCAGGCCATTTGTCCCTGAATCATCAATACTGAGTACTTAACGTCTACCCAGGAGGCATGTTAAGAGAGTTCAGACACAATTTAGCCACTCTTGAAAATGCCAATTTGCGACCGAGAGTAATCCATTGCCACTTAAACTTAATGTTGATCTCTACCTGTTTGGATGAGTCTTCTTCATAGAGTTCTGCTGCCCGTACCATACATCAGTAAATGCTGAGCACCCCCAAAGACTGGGCCTCAAAACTTCGACATGATCTGTATATAAGAGAGCTCTAGCAAGTAAATCAAAGGTTGCTATAATAAAAGCATGTAGTCTACATTAAATATTTCAGTGAACAGGCTTATAAAACCTGCAGAAACAAGTAAAATGCAAGTTCAGACTGCTTGTTGGCAGCCTAAGCCCACATACACAATTTTTTATTTATTTTTAGCATTTGAAAAGTTGCGCGTGTTGGAGCATGACATACTCCTCTCTTATCGCTCTCAGTCTATATGTAGGATGCAAAATCTTTGCAAGAGAGATGTGGAGGTGGGGGAAGTCCCTTCAACAAAGAAGAAAATTAATATTCTATGGTGCTAAACGCAACGTATGTATTTCAATGCATATTGTGTGTCTACTATATTTCCGCTAGCTGAAATTCCAGAGCACTGATTAAAAACAGGATTGAAACTTCAGCAAACCAATTATTTTTATTTTAAATACTCATTTAGGTCCCAATCCCACAAAGATGATATTAAACAGATTAGGTTCACTCAAATGAGCAGCCGTGAGAGCTGTTCAAGTGTGTGAAGTCAAACGGGTGTGCAGGTCTTGGCAAAAGCAAATGCTTTGTACGCAGGTCTGACCCCAGCCAAACTGTTTTCACCATTTTCGCTGATGTTGGTTCAGAACTGATTCTCGGCCTTGGAGCCGACTCTGTTAGGCACTGAGTATCTTTGACCATAGTTCAGCCTTTACACCGCTTCCCCTGGTGTCTGAAAAAGTTCAAGACTTTCCAAGACATGCTCAACACTGATGATTAGTTATAAAGCTAATACGTAACTCAGATGAGAGTTGATGTATATGAAGTTCAAGGACTGAAGATGTGGAAAATTGCCACATAAAAGTACAATTAGGTGCATGGGTTGGCTCACCCAGGAACATAATGATATACAGTTGGCTTTGCAAATTTTATTTTTTTTTTAAACATTTCGTGGCAGAATAAACAGGAAACACCTAATTTTCTATTAAAACCAAGGAAAATTCCGGTAATCTTAGCTGTGGTGTTCAATCTTTGCAGCTGTAGAACAGAGTTGTATACATAATTTACATTTTTACTTACTTTTTAAGTATTTGCTGATTTAGGGATTAACTTCTTGTCCAGGGCAGGATTATTTCACTTAGCAGGCATTGGCCCAGACCAGCAATGTAATGTATTATCCTTGCTAAGATGTGTTAAAGCTGCGACAGTTCACTTTTGCAGGAGGTTTAGAGGTTTTCAGAATGCTACAGAATTAAGCCTAAGTCAATGTCAATTCTTATCTTAAAAACTATGCACCAAATTAAAACTATTAACATCGCTTGGCAGTTTCAATTTTGTTTTCCTCTTTTCCATTTTATTTTCTTAGACAGCATCAATTCTGAGTCCTTAGCACCGATGCTTTTATCTGCATTGGCCCATGAAATTCAGTAGGGATACTTCCGTGGGTAACAACTACTCATTTTACTACTCACACAAAATTAAGGCCCAGCTTCAATTCCTAACTTCACGTTATGGTCATAAAGCTCTAACCTGCACTGAAGAGTCAGCTGAGTTCACGTCACCCAAGCCGAAGCAGTATCAATCCATTAAAACGGCATCCAACCTGAACTAACTAATCCTTCCCAGGGACAGGGCTTATTAATTTGGATAACCATTCTATATTATTTTAGATCTTTACGGCAATAAGCGGCATACATATACCAGCCTTCATCAGCCCTAAGCCAAAGGTCTTCACATCATACTCTAAGGTACAGACACATCCCACATTACTCTGGGCTTACATGAGCCTAACAGCCTTGGCATCAGCCAGGTTCTTGAGTGCCCAACGTACTGGCTAACCAGCAAGGAGCTCAGCTTAGCACATTTACCGCTGATTCAACAAGGAACTTCATGCACATGATTTTAAGCAGACCCTACTGAAGATCATACAGTGTTATTTATAGGTAATCGATGCTGATTTGTTGAACCAAAGCCATAGCGTTCTACTTCTTGTGAAATCAAATTTCACATAAACTAACATTTTTTAATGCATTGGAATTTAGCAACAGAATTAGAGTTCACTTGTTCTCAGAACCTTACCATGCTGAAGACATTGTTGCCTGGGTAATTTCCGTGGTTTTAAGAAACACAGAATCCTCTCTGCCTTCTGTAATGATGCTAGACTGGGGCTTTGGGACTAAACATGGAGCTAGGGACTACGTGCGGGAGTTGGTACGGCATTGAATATACTTCCTGCTAATGAACATTTTCTTGTGATGAATCCACTGCCACAAGTAGAAGTGGGCTTTAAATAGTTGCTGCAGGATGTAGGCATCTGATGATCACTCATCTATTTATAGCACCATTTAAAACTACTTCACCCACCAAAAGAAATGGAGGGTACAATAGCTCTACAAAATGTTTATTCTCAAATTGACTTGGGGATTCTAATCCTGGAAGCACAGACTTCCATAAATGAGCAACTTAGTATGAAAATGTTTTTGTGGCATCAAGTATTTCAAGATCACAGAAATTATTCTCAGGCTAATTTTCACAAAACTCTGCCTGCCTTCATACAGTGTCTAGAATCTTTTCAAGCTTAAAAGATCGTCCCAGCCACTATAGAATTAAAAAAAAAAAAAAAATCAAAGATAGGAAGGACAACACTGTTCTAAGAACTGTTTGACTGTTCGCTCTTAAATGTATAGATCATGTTCTATATTATGTCAACACAGGTTCTGTAACTCTGGATCCAGAAAACAGGCCAGCAGCCATGCTCTTGAAACGCTGAAGAAGCATTGGTAGTTTTGAAAGTCCAGAAAAGAGTAAATATCCTCATTCACTAAATTTCAAAAAAAGGAACGGATGAATAGGCATCCTGCAAGGATATCTTGTACATAAAACTGGTTTGGAATTGGGATCAAGCACAAGGAGTATGTTCAGATGAGTGTAGTTAATGCCCAGGTCACCCGAGTTCTGTCCCTCTCTGAGGTAAAATGCTAATATCTAAAATTAACTTTGTGATTTAAGCTGAAGTGTTTCATTGTGCAGCTGGAGGCAGGGCAAGGAAAGGTCTAAAAGCCTTAACCGTAGGTTGCTGACTAGGTATGGGTTGTTAGGCTGCAGTAACTCCCTCGTTACACTTCTGTGACTCTACCCATACAACCTTTAATACGAAGGTTCAGTGAATAAAATTAAGCCGTTAAAAGCTTCTTGGGAAATAACTCATTAATACAAACTAATGAGGTAAAATTCTACATTCCTTACTGAATGATCTTGCATTCCTTGAACACCTAAAACTTTTGCCAAAGGTAAGTAAATGTTAGTGTTGAACTGTTAGGCTTGTCCACACTTGAAAGTTGCTTTGGATTAAGGCAGGGAATGAATTTCAAGGGCAGCAGCAAATCTGGAATAATTCCAAACACAGACAAGTCATATACGACCCAATCCTGGAAGGTACCGTGGGTTTTGAACTCAAAACTGATGCTACATATCCAATTCAAATAACACAGTCTTCAAGATTTCAGGTAAAAAAAAAGGAAGGAAAAAGTCCAAAACCCTCCAGCATGACTAACCATCCCCTCTCCGTGCCTCCCCTTCTTACCTGCATGCCTTGCACAGGCTCCCCTGTACCCAGCACTCCTCTTTTAGTGACTCTGATATGCCCCTTACCCTCCTTGCAACATTTTTCTGATAAGATGTTTATAGGCCCTCAACCTAACAAGTGCAAACACAACAGACCAGAAGAGGGAGGAAAGAAAGAGAGATTGTACGAGAGAAGGGAAAAATCAACAAAAGACCAAGCACGAAAAATGTGAAACTAGCATACCTTCACTGCTCGATCACTTCTTTCTGGCTGGATCCCGTTCCTCATATTGCGTGTTGTCTGTTTAAAGCCCAATCCAAAATCTAATCAGGTAGGCAGAAGTCAACAGGTGACTTTAAACTCTTCAGTTCTGGACAATTCTCTTTACGTTTGATCATAAGACACCTAGAACTTAGTCCTATAAAAAAATATTTAATAAATAACATGTACACGTACTTTCAGATTCAAGCCCACGTATTAAATAACTCATATTCACCCTTATTAATACTTAAAATATGGGATTATACATATGACTAAAATTGCACATGTGGTTTGCAGGATCAGGTCCCAGACTGCTGTATTCTGTTTTGAACTTTATACTGCATGCTTGTGGTTTCAAGACCATATTACAGGTGGAATTCTTTGCAGCCAAGATGCAAATATCACAGGCTAAAATCTTCTCATGTATACAATGGCCTAATTACTTTATTATTTTTTATTTATATAATATCCACAGGGTGTCAAATGTTTTTCTGAAAACATCAAGACAAAGCTGCTGCATAAAGAGCTAACAACTAACAAGTTAGCAAAGGTAAGTGAACGAAAGGAGTACGAGACAAAGTAATGAAGCATTGAAGTTTAACACACTGTGTCAGTTATGTGGCTTGGCTATTTGCTTTTAGCCCTTTTGATCTTTTGTTGATTTGTTTTTCTCGTTTTCTTCCCTTCCTGATCTGATATGATTGCAAGGACATGATCCACTGGGTCATGACACAGAAATGGAAGGAAAGTACAGCCCGCCTCACAGATGAAGCGGAGCCAAAAATCAAGCAGCTAGATACATAGTTACTGTTTTTCGTAAAGTAAATTTCACCCAGCACAGTAAAAATGCCTGAAATAAGACTGCATAAGCTATATTTCTGTCCCAAAATAAATTGGTTAGATGTTCAGAATCTAGCTATAAATCCCAGTGAAATTAGAAAATTTCATGTGAAGGGGAAAAAAAAAAAAACAACAACCCACCAACAAAAAACAGGAGTTGTGAGTCCTTACTTTATTAAATAAAGCTACTGTTTTATTATCAGTCAGTTGCAAAGGGGCTTGAAGATGAGGAGGTCATGAGATGTTTATACGGTGAAACTATGATTTTTTTTGGAGCCCGATTTAGGTAATCACATTTTAAAGTGGAACTATAAAATGCGTCTCTCTTTAGTATACGGTTTGTTTACAAAATTGCTCTCCCACAAGGAGAAGTCACCCATTTAAACCTACTAGCTAGATGAACTTAAATACCAACCTGTGGCAAAATTTCTGGATTTGGGAATCACTGATTGCCCAGGCTGCAATTTATTTCTTGTTTGAACTCCACAAGTTTGAGGAAGGAATTCTGTACTGCTGGTCCGTGCCAGGTTCAGAACTGCTCCTGGAGAGCACACCTTTATTTTTCTTTTGCAACAGAAATTACCAATACAACTACAAAAGAAATGTGTAAAAATGCTTAATTTTATACTTTACTATGTGACTTTCAGTTTTGATCTAGCTAGCGTTATGAATTAATGTAAAAGTTTTTCCTTCACATATACTGTGCAGTGTTAACTATTTTAGAGGACATACTCTTTTGCCTTTGTGTGTATGTATAAGAATTAAAGTCTTTTTGCAAGCATTGGATCTCAATTTCATCGCTCCGAGTGATCTGTAATACATTACATTCCTTATTATGCTTTCGACTGCTACTGATTAATGCCTTATGTTGGATATTTGTTTGTTTTTCCCACGTGTTAGTTCATCATCCTTGGAATTACCATAACACATGTGCCCGGGGAATGTGACCTATCAATCTTAACTGCCCTTCACTGAGTCCGAGCGGAGAGGCAAGACAAGTGCATGCATATAATATTTGAAGGGTTTACACTTAAATTTGACACATAATTTGCTGCTGGAAGACTTTCATGTCATACATTGATTCATAAAGTATCAATTATTTAGCGTAGACGTGTGTGAATTGCTATCAAAATCCATTCTTTGTTGCCATTCACACATGAAAAATGCCAAATGCAAGTTTCTTTTTCCTTCGCATATACACAAAAGATCAAGAGAGGTCTTGAGAAAGAGAGGAGGAAAAAGAACCCAACCTCCTATCTGCTCTGTTACCAAACCTTGAGAAAATAGATTGGTCTTTCCAATTCCTGGGTCTCTTGACTGCACGAGTGAGAGCGGGGCTTGTGGAGAAAGACGATCTTTCAACATAGAAGTCCACACAGATAAGTTGAAAACAGCTGCAACCACCCTGAAACAAACTGACCGACACCACCGATCATAGCCAAAGACAAAAAAATGTGAAACACTAGTTCACAAGCAGTCCAGAGTCTATTCAACTAGCTGCATACTCAACTAGCTGCATTTTCATTATTACTCCTCACTAAGAGCCCAAACACAAGCCTTGGTAAGTCTCACAGCTGCTTCTTGTAACCCACCAACATTCCCTGCCTTGCACAATTTAACAAGGATTTTATGTATTTCTGAATTACTTGTTCCACAGAACTGGCAATGTCAAATATGAAGGTGATAATGAGCTGAAGGACATCAGCAAACTAAGTACGTCAGAGCCAGTGCCCCCAGTGTTATCACATGGAAATTGCTTAAAAGCAGGGACAGTCTAGGCCCCGCTATATCACAGGGCCAAGAACCTTTTGTACAAAACAGGTCGCTTACACTCACCATGTGTGAGCTGTGCATCTGCTGAACCCTCTGAAGTTTATCAGACAGACTCCAAAACTCCACACTCAGTGCTGTTGAAAACCACGGACAAAAATAAACAATCAAAAGCAAATTACACTTTCAGCAGAGATCATAAATTCACTTATCCAGTACAGTTGCTATTCAGGTCTTTCCATTTGGCTGTTGCCTTAAGGATTAATTTTATCTTGAGGACTGGGCATTCTATCTGCACCAAAATCTTTTTTCTGAGGTATTTACAAGCTGGCATGGTAGGTATCCATCACAGCAATGTAGATCTGCAGGAGGCTTCAAAGCTCATACTGAAAAATTCATGCTTTTCTGAACTAGCCAAAATGTACCTGAAAAATTCAACTTGCATAGGGTGTGAGAGACCAAAATTACTAAGAAAGAAATATTATGTACTTCCATTTTCTTTTTGATGCTTCATTTGTTTCATTCAGTTGCTCTTGGGGGGAGGGAGAAAAAACCTACAAACCATTTCTACACAACAATCTCTTTTTAAAACATGGAAGAAAACATTCACCTACTCTAGAAAATACACCGATACATCCAAGTACACACAGACAGGAAAAATCTGTAAACCAGAGAGCTCTGTATTATCTCACATATGAAGAGAACACATTTTTTCCATGTTACTTAGATATCTATATATTTAGATGTCAAGATATTTTGGTATCAAGAGGCAACAGAAGCAAAATAGTTAACTACATTGGAAATTGTTGCTAATGTGTGAGCTACAAAACTATCACTACGAGGGTGAGAAAGGCCTCATGCTAAAGAACATTGGCTGGCCTCCATCTGTCTCATCCTGTTTCTCCCATGAAATAGACCAACCACTTTGTTAATGAACAGTAATTAATTCCAGAAGGAATTGGAGATACAAGAACAGATTCCCATAGTCATTTTTAAAAAAGAGCAAGATGTGTTAATGACCAGACTGTGGGTATCTCTCTATTAACAACTAGCGCAGTACAATAGGAGGGGGTCTACAGGACAAAACCGTACACGTTGAGGGTCTGATGTCTACAATGCATGCAGTTTATGGGGAGTTATTTCCAAGCAATTCCAGTGTGGACTGCTCATCCATTAGTTGTTGGAGTAAGTTAGGTCCTGGCTCACAGTTTAATTTCACCCAGGAGGAATCCCATTTGTGTACTTGGACACTGCAAACCATCTTGCAAACCAAAGCCCCACATGTGGGAATGACCAGGAGGTTCACTTACAAACCCACTCCTGATCCGACCTAAAATGCTGAAGCAGGCGTATCCCAGGCACCTCACAGGACACAATTTTAGCCTCACTGCTCTACAGGGACCCACATGGGCCGGAGACACGGACAAGATGCTGCAGGGCACTGACAGCACTAATGCTCGCTGCCTGCCAGATAGGTACATCTCGTACTATTCTAAGATGTTCACACTCCAAGTGAATTCAAATTCACAAAGCATTTTTAGATCTCTGCTTCTAAGGGTCGAAATCTACGCCAATGCAGAGAAACAGCTTTCATGTACTGCTCTGACCTTCTTTATTCCTATTTTTGACTCCATGTGGTGTCCAGGCTTTGTCCTGGCCCTCTGTGAGGGAGAACTTGACTTACTGTCCATGAAGAAATTGTAGAATCCTTCTCCACAGCCTTCTTTCTCCTCTCAAACAAAACACAAATGTCTCTCCCATTACACTTGGAACCTTACATATCCATACATGTATGTGTGAGGCAGCTATACCAGAGGAGATACGGTCTTGTGCTTACCTTTATTTCTTAAATCTTTTACTTCTGAAAGGTAGAAATATTCAACCACAGTCCTATTTCATTGTACAGAATGGAATTCAGATCCCTGAAGAGAAAGCAGCTGAATTCTTTGGGTCCAAAGTTTCAGTGTTAGAAATATAAAAAGTAGCAAATTCTCTTTAATGCAGAAGGGATTACAAAGGTAATTTCTTAACAGCTGCATAATAAATGCCGCATACATTCATGATAAAACAGACTTATTTAGCATAGGTATGAGGACACTTTTTTTTTTTTTAACACCAAAACCAAGAGTGGTTTCTCTGGTACAACATACTTTCTTTTACCTTTTACGTAAAAAACGTGTGACGGCAACAAAGGAAACCGTCCATCCCGCAGAAAGGCTAAGTTAGCATCTGTTAGGTCACGTTAGCAAAAGACAGACAAAGCATATGACTGGGCTGCTCTCTTTTCTAATTACAAGAAATGCAGTTAATGTTTGAGAGTAATTCCTATGCTAAGTAGTAAAACTAAAGCCCATCTTGGGTTTTGTGTATTTGTTGAATTTCTGTGGGTTAAAAAAAAAAAAGCCCAAACCAACATATTCCACAGTTCAGTTGAATTTTCTTGTTCTACGTGTAGTTTCCGAAATGCAGGTTTGTTGCATTACTCAAAACTTAATCCTTGCTAACTATTAGCATTTTCTTAACAACGCCTATATGTACATTTTTTACTGTAATCATATACATCTCTCATAGGGGCATAAGCTGGGGAGCATTCTTAGCTCATACTTGTTTTCCCCATGCAGCCACACATGTGGTGAACAGCTGTAGAAGTTGTAAAATTGTCTTTACACATTGCACATGATGTTGGATATAATATGCATACACATTACGTATGAAGCAAGTCCTGCAGCAAAATAATGCAGTGAATATTTCTTTTTACTTACTTTTGAAAATATTTGGCTTTCTTTAAATGAAGACAAACATTTCCTGCTTAAATTCTTTCAACAAAATAATAGCGCTTAATTATTCAGAATTGCAGGTTTACCGGTTCTTACCGTGAGCCAGCCTTTTAACCACCTCCACGGTGGCAAAGAATCAAATGCTGTCAAAAGTGAATCTGCAAAGCAGCTGTTACTATGGTATTGTGACCAGCTCCACCGCAATAAAATATAGAAATGAAAATGTAAATTGTTACTTAGATATACATTTTTCTCCAGGGTGCTATAAGCAAAAATTGAAAACAGCTGACATTGAGTCACCCTCCTAGATAATAAATATTGCTAATATGAATCTGATGTGTTAAAAGGTGGGGGGGGGGAGCTCCAGAGACTAACGCTCCCCTCGTTAATATTCTACCACCGAATTGAAAGGAAGGTGGGGTGCTTTCCCCATCTCTGGTGAGAGCTTAGTTTTCTGAACGCAGCGAAGTCAATCCCCACAGAGATATCTTATCTGCAAGGCTCATGAAAAATATCTGAAGAGTAAATGGTTAGCGTTTGGAATGGACCACACTGCGCGAAGTAACAGTTATTTCATAAAAGATTTCCCATGGTAGATGTTCCCAAACCCAACTACGAGGTCTTCGCTCCCACACCCACCACAAATTACATTATTTGAATGCTGTGCTATACTATTAATACGCTCAGGGCAATTTTAAGCAACAAAGTACGTATAGCCAAGCACAGTAAAAGGATACCTTACTTCTTGGTTATTATTTAAAAAAAAAGAAAGCAGATCCATTTAAATGAGAAACACCTCCCTCTGCTCCCACCTTCCATCTGCTAACAAATACAGATATTGCACATGGGGCTTATCACACACTAGAAAGGAAGGCGTTATACAAGCCCACTGTTCATTTAGCTACATAAATGTGAGCAATCTTTTTTTAGTTTGCCCCTTTTTCTGCTTTCTTACAGTCCTTGTAACATGTGGAGAAGAATAAGCATTGTTTTAAAGGCTTTCAAAATTATTTGTAATTTTTTTAAATTATATTTTGACCAACTATATAATGTAGAAATGTGCTATCACTTTGATTTTAATGTTAGCATGTATGAAAAGAGAAGCAATCAATTGCACATACAAATTGTCTGCATGTCTTTCACACTTACCTACCATGTGTGTTTTCGGCATACACTAAAACTGGTCAGATGAAACTTAAATGTTTTTCAGTTTAAAAAAATAGCAAAAATCGATTGAATCTGATTTATGGATCTGCCAAAAGAGCTTACAAAAATTGTCAGCTAATTTGAGAAATTTCACAAAACATTTTCATTATAACATCTAATTATGTTGTTCTCTCCCTTTTCTGTATACTACATGTCCAAAAAAGGCCCCGACTTTTACAAAGTGGTTTTACTTTACTACTTTTCGTATTAACTGCGTTTGTTCTGCATGCCAGCACAGTGCATGGATTATTCTGGTACTCTGATTTAGCATATCATCTTACCCATCTTTGGCAGTGAAGTTTTTCGGGAACTTTATCCATAATCCACATCTTTGTCAAGACCCAGTTCAACCAGTTACTGATGTGTTTACCAATAAGTTAATAAGTTGTTCCCTCAGAGTTAATGAAGTTGTTTGAGTGTCTAAGTTGTGTAATGAGGTCATCTGCCTGGAGAGATGCAAGTTGGAACCCCTCACTATTTCCGTTTACATGAGTTCAGATCTCCTAGTGGTACTAGCAAACAAATACCAGCCAGAGACCAAGACTCAAAGGAAGATGAGACTCAGGCCAAAATAAGCAAAGAAAGAGGTACATACTCTTTTGGAGGATGCTGCATTTTGTTCCTTGTAGGATACTGCATTACTCAGCCGAGGCCCCAGTCCTGTTAGCTCTGCTCGTTGGGAAAATTCACACGTCATTTGACACAAGTAAGAGTGGCTGAATCAGGCCACCTCAGATTAAAGAGCCTGTGAACTTTGGCATTTAGACATATGTTCACCAGACAATTTGCTCTCCAAAAGTTAGGGTTTTTCCTACTATCGCTGTAACTGTCATGTAGTTAAGCCATTGTTGATACATAGGAGAGAGATCGGACTTCTACCGTAAGGATTATCCGCGTAGCTAATATAAGAGTTATCAGAACCCGTTTCTTCAAACATTCCAGCAGAAATCTGGGAGAAGGGGAGGAGGGGATTGTTGGAGAGATCTTTCGACCAGGAATGTAACTTCCAATAATGACTTACAGATGTCAGAGTAACATTCTAGGATCTTCCTATTAGTCCAAAGCTATTATTTGTAACATATGCAGAATAAGAGCCCCTTGCATAAGACTGTAACTAAACTTCTCAACTAAACTAGTTGTGGCTCAGCCAACTTCAGCCCTGGGGGCAGGGAGGGGCAAAGGGGGTAAAAGGGGCCTAATTTTGTAGTACCACACTCAGTTTTTTGAACGATTTCGCCATATCCTTTAGAGAGGGGATGTCTCTGCTATTTAGGCTCCAAATCACCACCACAAACGTATTGGAAATGTCACTGATAAAGCAAGTAAAACCACACCCAGCATTGTAAGAGAGAGATTTTAATTCAGACATGCAACAGTAATGAGAAAAGATGGGAGTTTTCACTTGGAATGTATGAAATTCGCTGCCAAAAAGACAACGAAAAGCATCCAAGTTAGGCAGCTCATATGTATCTAGGAGAGTTTATGTTTAAGTGTATCCAGCTTTCACAGTAAATAGCATAATATATAATTAATCATAGTAATCATAGTAAATATTAAGATGCTGAATATCTCATTTACTGGAAATCACTTTCAAGGTTTCCATTTCAGACAGTCTCATTCATAGAAGCTTTTTAATAGAAATTAGTTGTATAAATTAAAATCAACCTTTGATCTTCATGCTGGTTCTTAATTATCAGATAGAACTCTTAACGGTGTGTCTTTGATGTAAAGCAGGGGCACATTGGAGGTGACAAATTTCCTTTACACCTAAAAATAAATTGTTTGCAGTGGGTGTCACCACAGAAAAGATTTGTCACCGCATGCACTTCAGGATCAAGGAGAGACGATTTGATTGCATCAATTAGATTTTCATTACGACGCCAATCCGTATGGTTTACCAGCAAAAAGACACTGGAGTGCACCTAGAAGCATCAACTGTGTCTGTCACCAGGAAAGGTGACAGACAAGGAAAAGGCATGCCTGGAGTCGCCCAGACCCCCGTGGTGGAGGTTAGCAGAAGGTGGCCCAATTCTCCCTTTCCCCAGTTCCAAGCAGTCACTACAGCAAGATGTACCCGGCAGTGCCTTGCCTCTGCTGAAGGACACAGGCCTCCTGGCAGCCAGAATGGAAGCTCCTGCTTCTCACCAGCTACACAGGAGTCAGCAAAGCCCGTGTACCTGATGTACTTGAGCTACATTTATGTCTCCAAAACGGCAGTAGCAGTTTTTAAACACGTGGTGCTTCTACAAGCTACTGCCATATAGAAGGTTGAAGGTTCTCTTACCTGGTACGACCTAGGAAACGGCCCTCTTTGCACACATGCCAATTCCCCCTAAAACTAGTAAGCATCAGAGCACCTTGAGGACCTCGTTCTACGTCATGGTGGAATTACTGCCATGAGTGGAAGAGTGACCACTGTTGTGCTGGATCAGGCCTGTGGTTCAGCTGGTGCAAAGCTTTGCCCTTGGCCACAGCTTTTTCATAAAACTTCAAGGACTTCTGCAAGAGGTTGTTGGCCACATCTGCCTCAGGTAAAGATTATTCTAGACCCCATCAGTCAGTAGCATAAGAATTTATCTCTTTTCTAAAATACTTAATTATTTTATTAACAGTATGTCAAATCTGAGTAAGCTCAAGTTTTAGTTTTGGTTTATTGTTTTGGTTGGTTTTTTTCATTGCCAACTTCTTTTCTAGATCCCACTAACCTCTAGCTATCAAACAGTATCCGGAACTAATAATTTCCTCAATGAAAAATACACATTGTATGATAAAAACTTGCTTTCAATTTTACAGGCAAAATATTTCAGTTTCATGAATATCTTATTCACCATGTTTTGTAAGATAAAGTGAATAGCCATTCCTGCTCTAACTTAGCAACATTTGCTATTACTTTCTAAAAGACTAGATGCATCATGGCACTGCCGTAATTTGGGGCAAGAAAGATGTTGCGGCAGCAGGAGTCTTATCAACATATGTGACAGATACTCTGTCTTTTCCATTCCCGTTACATCCATGGCACACATTGATGTGACACAGGGAAAGTCACTTGCACGAGCGGACACGCAGGGAATTGAGGATGCCTTGCAAGCAGCAGCACTGGGCTTTCTGTGTTCGTAGCTGTCAAATAGACAAGTAACAATATCTGTATAATTTTACTTTGGGGCAAAACATTTTGCCCAACAGTTAGAGAAGACTGCTTCCTTCTGTAATAACAAGAAGCAGCAATGCAGAAGAATGAAGCGTTTCCAGCACTGAGATTAATCATTTTAGGACAAGTCCAATAGCCCTTGTTGGAAACTTTGCACCACTGAGGACTAGCATTTGACGAAAGTCTCAATCATAAGGGAACACTGAAAGAATTGAAAACTATTTCAAATGAATGGAAGAGTATGTGGCGTGTTAAAAATTTTAAAGAATATCTCTTCAAAAGAGCTTCGGCAACAGCATTCAATGTAGGTTTGCCATGAGCCTCAAAAAAAAAAAGTATCAAATAGGCCTTTATTAATATTTCATGAAATATTACAATTATTTATGTTCCTATGTAATTTTGCTGAAAACTACAGCTAACTGAGCACCACCCATGAAATGTGTATATTCTGTGTAAAATTATACAGACAAGACAAGTTTTCTTTATGTCATAAAATCTGCTTAAGTCCTCAGATCCTCACTACAGGGCAATATTACCTGAACATAAGCAGAGTTTGCACAGAAAAACCAGTCTGACGTTTCTCTCGGCATTTCATTTTTCTTGGTAGCATAGCCGATAAGCAGGTGCTTATTCTGCAAGAATTCCTCAGTTTGGGCTTCTCTAAGCTGTCAAAACCCTTGTATTTACAAACTGCTGCAGCGGTAATGACGCTCATTCTGAGCTCTGTTCATCGCATCCATCAACACTTAACGCTTCTCAAAATTTACCATTAATGCATGTAGTACAAAGTGTCCACAGAATATCCTAAGTGTCCTGTAAGACTCCACTTCAGCTCCTCAATCGATCTGTTCAACTGCCTATAAATAAATTTGTTGAGAATTATTACTGTAGACTTCACAATTATGCAGCGTTAAAATTAGCGAGATGCAATATGAAACACTAAATCAGAGTTTCACTTGTTCATATTTTCCTAGATCATAACTTCTAATAAATAGAAATAGAGGGAACAAGATAGAAACCTCAATTACACTTAACAATACAAACACTTCTATTAAAAAAAAAAACAGTAATTGCATAAACATTATACGTATGGATCTGTACATGTGTAATCTTTTTTTTTCATTCTGAGCAGTGCAATATCTCAGTTATGCTAGGATTGCACAAGCAGAAAGGAAGAATACTTGCCATACTACAGAAATAACTGCTGTCTCTGTTCTGTGGCACCAACAAAGAAAGAAAAATATCTCTGGAAAAAAAAAAAATCTATCTTCTTTCCAGCAATTTGTAAATTATATTTCAGCTACAATTCAACAAAATATGTTTCTAAGAGGGCAGTAAATGATTTATTTTTCTACTATAAACCTATTTGCACTGTCAGACTGAGATTTTAGCTTGATAAAGGTTGATACCTTCATCTCTGATTAACTTATTTTACTTTTAGATGCAATACTAAAATAAATAGTTTCATATTCCTAAACTGATCTTTGCCTCTGTTTCAGTAGTTCTCCTATAACAAGGAACAGTATAGCAGGACCTGAAATAATGTAAGGTATTTGGTTAATTAAAAAAGGTTTAAAAAGCAAGTTTTACCGTGTTAAATCTACCTAGGAGTTATTTCTTCTTTAGTGAACAAAAAGATAGAGTTCATAATTATTCAGTAATAACTCTTGATTAGCGAAGTCCAGAGCTGTGGTGCCTCATGAGAGCTGCAAGAAATCCTAGGTTTGATCAAGCTCTTATTAACTTTAACAGCAGCTGAAGTGGGCCCCATTTTTCCCTTGATATCGCCACTGTACGGTGGGCAAACAGGCCTTTCTGAGTTCTGTTCTTTTACCCTTTCACGGATAAGATATTTGTTTATAATGAAGTACAAAAAATACCATTTCCTGCTTAATATAGGGATATATTCTCAGTCACTTTTTGAGATTATTGATTCTTTTTAATAAGTTTTAAGTTGATCAATTGGATTAATCAGATACTTGAGAAATACAGAGCACTTACACCTTCCACTGAATTAGAGGGGGTTAGATCTATCTTAGGACTAAACCTTCAACAGATGCCATTTTTTTTACAATAGGGCTATAATTTTATCTGCCACTCACACAGCACAAATACCTACACAAATAACTGAAAATATATGAATTACCTGGCCGTATTTTTTTTCCTCCGATATGGATATTGTACACATTGTATTCACAAAGTACAGTGAGCTTTGGCCCCTGCATGCAGCAATTTTTACAAACAGAGAATGCTGAAAGGTCACGCTGTTGTTAATGAGTCGCATCATTTCTCCGCGTTTAGAATATCCCAGTGCTAGATGGATGCTGCAGCGGGCTTATGTTTGCTGGAATCACCTGGAAAAGGTATAGGAAGAAATGAAAATGAGTTGTGCAGTTTTTGTTACTCAGAAGCAGAAAAGCTGTCCAGAACAATTTGCTGTTAATGGCTGTTTTAGCTCAAAAGAGGCCCTGAAGTGAAGAATAAACAAACTGTCACAGGAACAGAGAGTAAGTCTCTTAAGATCAGGGCTAAGGTTCATTGGTACAATTGCTCTAAGGCAAAACATGACCGCATCTTGGATTAATCTTGGCGTGTAGACAAATATAAAGGTACAGCAGTAATGCACATGTAGTGCCTTTTTTGTAACCCTCGCCCATGCAATACAGCCAAATGCATAACACAAAATGTAGTGTCTTGTGAAAATGAAATAGGAATTCTAAATATGTTGAAACAGAGGTTTAGAAATTCAGAAAACTGCATAATAATAAACAAAAGTTAGATAAATATGCTCTGCTGTCAGCCTTGCACAAATTGTATTACCCTCATTTAAGCTAAAACATAGAGTCCAGTCAGCCATCTATCTAAAAAAAAAAAAAAAAGACAGTTTTCCCATCTACAACTTGCCTTCAGCTTCTTTCTCCCCCACAAAGCCTCGATATTTTTTGTTTTAAAATGTTATTTTAACATATTTTGATCCTCCCATGAAGAAAACCAGATATGCACAGTGTAATTCCGTGCTGGAGGACCAAGTGCAGGATTCAGAGAATCAGATACGGATGCTTCTGCACACACCCTGTGGAGGGGTTAGTCCTCCACGTTTATTTAAATATTATTATATCATGTTACTGAACAAATATTCAATTTAGCATCAGCTAAAAGAAAGGTTGTACTAAACCGCTCTTCCCTTCTCTCTGATCATTATTCATTGTCCATGAGTACGAGAGTCCAGAATTTAGCCCCATCTCTCCCACCGCCAGAAATGTGCCTCTCCGTACACTCCCCTGCCCATTCCAGCTAAAGACATTTCATCTCTCGGAGCTGGGTCAGAAGTATCAGCACCCAGGCTGCAGTCTCAACCCGAGCAGACTGTTCTCTTTTGCCACCTTCAACGCCAGCCCTGCATCCATGGCTCAGCTTCAGGCCAGCGGCCAAGGACGTGCAGAAGCTGGGACAGACCGAAGCTCAAGGAGGAGTCCTCGCCATGGACTGTCGTTGTAGTTACCGCAACACCTCACCCCGTGCGAAAGTCGCACGTCGCCACACTGATAGGGCGATAAACGTTTCCGACTAGCGAGGGACTGTTCCTACTGCAAGAACAGAGCTCTGTAAAGCTGTACGTCCACGCTGCTTATCCTCGGTTGTTTGGAGAGCATAGCTGAGGTGAGAGGGTGGAGGGGACGAAGCCATTCTTCCAACAGCAAGCATCTGCATCCCAGTGCAGCACTGCGGTATCGTTTCCCCTCCCTAAAAAATGATGCTGGCCAGCATTATTTATCAGAGCAAGAGCAGTAACAGTCTATCGGATTTCTGGACAGGACAAACTCCCAAGGACTGTGCTGGTCACTTACTAAGCCTCTCCGTTTGCTGATACACTGCTCCCTTCACAGGCTGCTTGGCACAGAGAGGTGGAATATTCCCACTGGCCTCAAATATTAGTTCTTTTTTCCATTATGGTATTTTAGAAACTGTTATACTCTCCAGGACTTCTCTGGCCTGAAACAAAGTTAGAACCAGCACTGGTAACAGAGGTTCTCCCAGGCCAAATTCTAACATTATTAAACTGTTCCTAATATAACGTGCCTGTAGACACTAATAGCAAGAGCTGCTGCTGACATGCACGGAGGGAGGAGTGTTTAACGACGGAAGAAAGGCAAGCAGGACTTGGATGCGTTTTCCACAGAAGTGGATGTAGGACGCAGCGCTGCGCAGGCAGAAATGGCGGGGCAGGTCCCTTGCAGAAGGACGGAGGCTTAGGAGCAGGACCTCGTGCTCACGAAATCACTCACCAGTCCGGGGCCAAGAGCTTGCACACGCAGTTTCACAGCAGCTCCTCTGCCAGCTTCAGTGTCGGTGCCACTGCTCTGAAGCACCAACACCCATATGCTCAGCTTCAAGCCACTTCATACAAGCAGTTATAGGAGCTGCTACAGTCTGGGGATGGCCAAGAAGGGGAAAGAGTTCTTCAGATAGCTGGTACCGATGAGACTGACCCTCAAAAATCTTATTTGTGACTCACATAATTTCACTATTTTAGATGTTTTGGGCACATAAACATACAGAACATTTAAATTCACACTGCACGTGAGTTATTTTCTCTGTATATGAACAAGCAGCTAGTAGGCTTAAAATGGTTTGGCGTCAATTGAATAGTTAATAATTTGGTTTGTTTTTAAAATATGTTGCTACATGTGTAACATTCCGTGCAAACACAGAAGAGCCAAGGAACAGATTACTAAGCCGTAAAAAAGTTGCAAAATGTCACAATCACCTAAAAGCTAAAGCCATATTAAGCCTACAAAACATGTAAACTTAACACTTAAAAAAATCTCACTAAACCTATAATCCCATAAAGTCTATGACAAATTAACTTACAGTTGTATAGTAAAATCAATTACAAATTTATTAAAATTGTTCAAACTATTATAGCTATTTATATAACTAACATACATATTATGGCTCTTAATTCCCCACCTGCCTTGATTCAGCCCCAGGAACAAAAGGAGTCTCTCTGGTTCTCCATATCAGCCCCATAAACAAGCAGGCTGGAAACACCCTATATGAAAATACCTCTGGATTCTATATATAGGTTTGTTAGCTCAATCTAATTGATGGCCCTGACCCCACTGGTATCCAAATGGATTTTTGTCACCAGCATCAACCTTCAGCTCAACAAAATCACTCTCTTGCCACTGTCAAACATTTACAGCTGGTTCTACCGTGCCTGGCCCTCTGATGTTAAAGTACTGTTTGCTGAGCAATGGCAATAGTGAAGAACACCCCCCACAAAAAAGTAAGACACATGGTAAACAGCAACGTCACTAGAGTCAAGTTTTTAAGCAAACAGGCAGTTTATCGCCATTGGAACTGTGCAACTCGACTTTCCTGAATTTAATGTATCAGCATTCACAATTGTGCATTGAGCTAGGCCACAGCTTGCAACAGTAAGGAATAACCTTCCCTTAGAACTGATGTATCCGTTTTCTCTTTTTAGAGGACAAAGTGGGAGCCGGTATGCCACCTGTAGGACACTTATCAGTTCAGAAGGCCTAATCTCTGAAAATCATCTATTTCTTATCTTCATGAATTTTGAGGAGACACATCATTAATCACTTTACAGACTCCATGGTACTAGTACAGGGAACTGAACCACCAACAGAAGTTTAATTTTAACTTATGCATGTATTTATAAATTATAATTTGTAATATACAGAACATAAATCAGCCTGTGATAGCCACCCATCCGTAGCAGCAGGCTAGAGTCGGGGAGCAGCAGGAGCTGGCTGCTCCATCAGGGAAGGTGAGCACAGAGCCAACGCTGACAGTGGCCAAAGTCCCCATCCCAAAGCCCCCAAGCAAGGTGAGCAGAGCGGGTCTGATAACAGTAACCAGGGTCAGCTGATAGTCCAGTGACCATCGGACAAGCTCGTGGTGACGAGGCAGGTCCTAGGCTAAGCCTGGAAGCCAGCTAGGGGTCAAGACTAGCAGGGATATGGCCAGGCATGGGCATAAGTACCACATAGCTCGAGCAAGGGCAAAGACATGAGCCAAAAGGGGGAGATCCCAAGGAGACCCCTCACAGCACCTTCTCGCACTGCCCTTTTCATAGCAGTCTCCTCCAAGGCTCTACAGCTGCGCTGTGTCGGGGCTGGCCTCCTATCCTGGTTTCAGCTGGGATAGAGTTAGTTTTCTTCCTAGCAGCTGGCACAGCGCTGTGGTTTGGATTTAGGATGAGAATAAGGCTGGTAACACACCGATGGCTCAGTTGTTGCGGAGCAGTGCTGACACCAGCCAAGGCCTTTCCAGCGTCCCCTGCTCTGCCCGGGGCACCAGGAGCTGGGAGGGGGCACGGCCAGGACAGCTCACCCCAGGGACATTCCATACCATACAGCGTCACACTCCGTATGGAGACTGGGGGGGCTGGCCGGGGGGCAGCCATCGCTGCTCGGGGACGGGCTGGGCATCGGCCAGCGCATGGTGGGCAATGGCATCGTGCAGCACTTGTTTTGTATATCCTTTTATCATTGTTATAATTACTTTCTCTTCCTCTGCTGTCCCATTAAATTGTCTTTATCTCAACTCACAGGTTTTACTTTTTTTCCCCGATTTTCTCCCCCATCCCACCGGGGCAGGGAGGGTGAGCGAGCGGCGGTGTGGTGCTTAGTTGCCGACTGGGGTTAAACCACGACACCTCAAACGCAGGCAGCCGAACCCACTCCCAGGAGAGGAGACAGGGCTGCCCAGCCTGTTGGTGCACTCAGGGTCCCAACAGTTGGGAGGAAGCTCCTTATTCAGCCCCACGGTCTAGTTCCTGGACGCCCCACTCTTGGTTCTCCCAGATGCGTACAGCACCGCAGCTTCAGCCCGTCCCAAAGGCCCAGTCCCGTCACAGAAGTGCCCAGTAACTGCAGCATTCAGGTGCCTCTTGAGGCTCTGGCCTCGTCCTCCACACCCTGTGCCTTCTGCATTGCGAGGGGAACAAAACATTTCTGAATGCCACTGATTTCACCAAACATCTACTCCACAGCATAAACAACTCGCCTGCAAGCAGGAGCAACCAATCCACTTCTAAAACGTGGATTTGAGCAGGCATCAGGAACACACAGAACAGGAAAAGCCTCTGTTAAACGTGATGGTGGGCTAAAGTCACTGCCCCGCAGGGCACAGCAAGCTCTGCCAGCGTACCACAGACCACCTCAGCGTAGCACCATGGCTGAGGCACTAAGATCTCCGGGGTAGGCCTCCAGAAGTCCTCAGGAGAAATAGCTACAGCAGCATGGAAAGCGTGGGAATCTACCAATGGCATGCTCCTATCCCCAAAGCAGGAATTTCTGAACATAAGACTGACGGTTCTGTGCACGCTCGCTCACAAAACACAAGAGCGCACCGAAGCAAGAACATGTCCCAAGAGCACGGTAGTAAGTCTTTCTGTCTGCCTGGAGAGCAGATGCCATAAAGCAAGCGGAGACAGCGCTATGGCACCCGTTTCCACAGTATATACAGAAATATACCTCTTCCTATTCCAGCTTGTGCTTGTATGTACAGTGCCACACTACTCTAAAGACCGACGGTCAAATTTTTGCTTCTCAGATTACGTTCCAGCAACATATACAAGCTGCAGATAGCCCTATCATTTTAAGAAAAGGAAAAAAAAAAATCCCAGCAGAGCAGTACAGACAAAGTATATCCCTCCCTCACATTGTCTTGCAGGGGTAACCAGTTCCCTGGGGCAGAGACCTCTCCAAATGCTCCAGTAACTCTGTTTCTGGCAGCGTAGGGGCTGCCACAAATTACTACCTCCCTCTGCACCACAGCGGCTCCTTTGCCCTGGCTTATTAGCTTAATCTAGAAGTATGTCGACTTGGAACTAGAGTCCAGTCTTGAAAAAAAAAATCTTTCCTTAAATTTTAACAACAAACAGACTAATTGGCTTTCTTTTTTCAATCATGCATTTATTCAGCCTGAATTCTCTCTGTCTTTACAAATGTCACAGAGTGTGTAAACGTCACACTGGTCACACGTTGAACGTCGGAACAGTGACATCATGCTTTCTGATGTTCTGAACCAGCAATCTGATATCAAAAGTCAAGGCCAAAGCCACAGAACCACTAATTTCAATTACCTTGAACGGAACAGAATAAACTTTCACCAGTTCTGAGCTGACATCTACTGGTAGATGATCGCAACAGCGTAGGACACAATCAGGAAACACATAGCAAGATATTTGATTAAGGATCTCCAAATGGTACCTGGTGAATCATTTGGGATTGGCAAGGAGGAGAGCTCATAAGAGTATAAATTTCATGCAATTCTGCTGTGAGGGTGGTAATCTCTCGCAGAGGGATCAGGCACATAGCTGGGGGGTGTAACTCCTCAATCATCACCTCAAGTTTTGCATTTCAGGCATAACTTGGAGGCAATTTTATTAATGCAAATGATTGTCCTGAAATTCATTTTAGTCAGAGCTGCTTTGGGTTAGCTTAGATCATGAAGGGTATAAGTACATAATAGCTTGCAACTGTGTTAGAGCAGTTCAAAAAGTTCTTAGGCCTCAGCTGAGGCACAGTAATTAATAACATGCACATCCTCCTAGCCAGCTGCAACATAGAGTCAACCCAGCTTGCATAAAGCCACCATTGAAGAGGGTTTAAAAATTCAAATTATGCCGAAATAAACCATCACTAAATCAGAAAAAAGATTGTTTTCTCAGGGACTTGAACTAGTGTAAGAAAACTACTTCAACAAAATCAGTTCAGTATGCCGGTACAGCTGCGGATGCGTCTTTTCCACCCTCAGTTTCTCACATAGTGTGATGAAGAGAATGGCAGCGTTGCGAGCATCTAAACCTTTCAATACACGAGAGTGGCACTCAGATCCTCTGGAGTCAATTATATGATGGCAGCACTGCCACACCATAGCTGCACTTGAAAATTACTGCCACGTATTCTGTTGAAACTCCTATAAATTACATGATTTAACATATTTTACATACCAGAAATTAGATCCCTAATTTATGACTGAACACATAGGATTTTATCATCTATTGTTGCTTTAGGCGAACATTAGAGGACCTCCTAGAAAAGAACAGGTCCCTTTCTGACGTATTTGAAGAGGGCATCCCATGAAGGAAAAGAAAAAGCTGAAATTCAGACTCAATACAGTTTTGTTTCTCCTCTTCTTTGCACCCTAGTTGGTTCTAATAACCACAGACTTTACATAAATTTAGTGCCGATATGGAGTGTCAACCTCCTGGGGAATACAGAAATATACTGAACAACCCAGTCATTTTCCCTTGGCAACCTATTTAAATCTTTGGTTCTGAAAAGCACACTGAGAATTTGGTTCCTCCAGTTTTATGCACCGTGAAAAAACTCCCTTTTCCACATCAGAGGAGTTTGTTAACTTTTTTTCCCCCCGTTCTCTCTCTATGCCTAAAGGTCATGGAATGGGACAAAGAACTGATGTGTACTTGAACTCTTCAAAATAATGCACTAAAGTCCTACATGGAGAAGGCCGCACAGCAGTCTTTTAGTAACTGAGGGCTTCTTTTCGTGCTCAGTGCACAGAGGAATGGGCGCTTCCACAGGGTATCTTCCCTTTCAAAGTAGCCTAGCCCCCACATGTGCATTCAGATGTGATCTCTGGAAGCACAGAATGTCAGAAATAATCGACTCAATTGTAAAGAAAGAGTTCAGAAATGAATTTTCAGGGAGCGAAATAGGTAATTGCCAGCTCCATCAGCTGGTGATGTAATATGGCCCCAATCAGGGATCCTCCTGCGATAGTCCCTTGGTGGACACTAGCTGAAGGCTGAATTAATGAAGTGTGAGATTTCTCTAGCAAGTGAGACCACTCTAATGGGCGAGACAGGCAGCAGGAAGCAGGAACAGGGCTGCTTTCTGGGATGGATGAATTTTTTCATTGTAGTTTGCTGTACGTGCCAAAGACCTGCCTGTGCAACTTTCATGGGTACCCTGCCATAAAGTCTCAGATGAACGTAGCTTCATAAATAACTGGGAAAACGATAGAACGAGTTAAATGAATAACATAGAGCAATGACACTTTGTTATCATTTACCCTGACAGAAACCTAAGGCAACTCTGTTGAAGTTGGTAGAGCTATTCCAAATTTACGGTGGTACCCGAGAGCCAAATTCAGCCTACAAGTCAAAGCAGTAGTCATCAACTTCAATGTCTATGTCTTGCTGCGATGCAGAGCTGACTTCCGTCATCACATGTTGTTTGTGGGGAGCTGCAGTCCCTGTTACTCTGTTTCCCATGGTTTTTGAAGTATTTGTTACTCGCATAGTTATGCATGCTGTCACACAGCGTTCAGGGCGAAGTAGTGCTTTAAATGCTCACTGGGAGAACAAAATTAACATGCTGTAAGTGAATACTTTTGGGAAATACCATTCAACTGTAATAATTTAAAACAAATCAAAGTCTTCATTCACAAGGTTTCAATTTTGTTTGCATTTCACATGTTCTGAGGCTGATTCAGCAGTCTCAGAGCAACAGCCAAAACCACAAAGTAAGCATATATCAATGTGAATTATTAACGTATGCATCAAACTAACGCTGCTGTCTAGGACAGTGCTCTCCATACGTGATTAACCCTAGAAAGTGCTGAAAGGTAAGTGCGGGGGGAGGTGGAAATAAAAAGAAAAAAAAAAAAAAAAGTGACAGGAATCTGATTTATAAATGACCTTGCCTCACTTATCCCAGTTTCTCCCTAGGATCTTATTGGCAGAAGACTGCCCATACAATTCCACTACGTGTTTGCCTTTGTTCAATGTTCTGTTCCAAACACAAAGACAATGTTGCTGAAATGCAGTAATGTGTGCAGCAGCACCTCTAGGCTTGTTTTTAAACCAATAATAGGAAGTAACACTACAGTAGCTCGAGACACCGTGCCATGAAATCTTATTCAGAACAGATCTAGGTGGGCGCAATTCAGAGAACTACGTGAAGGACGTAGTTCTTCTACGGGAAGGACTGTGTCAGCACTCTCGCCAGCGTTCTGCCTCCAGGGAAGTACCTGAGCATTTTCAAAAAAGTACAATAGATAGGAAGACTATAGACAGCTGCTGGTATCTTAACCAATATCGCCGTACATTGTAAGCAAGGGAGAGCAGAGGGTTCTTTTATTATAGACATCTATGGAAATACGGCTTCCCATTTCCTTTTTCCAGTTAGTATTTGAATGTTACTAGAAAGAATCGGATCGATTTTTAACCACTTCATTCTGACCCACACACATTGCCTTCCTTATCACAAAGACTCCAGTGTTATAAATTGTTGTTTCACGTTGCCAAAGCATGATAACCTCCATGCTTCTGAATCAAACTACCTCTTTATATGAAAATTTTACCCAGATATGACTATAATCACTGTCCTTTGTCCATGAAGACTGATTTCTTAACACCTTCTTCCTGTTCCTTGCTCCTGCAGCCACGGACCTTTCCTTCCCAGTTTCACGTTGGCTGCACATTCAGTATTAAAACTGCCTCACGTATACAACACATTTATAGTTTTGCTTAGCCTCTTGCTGCTGGTCCAGGAATAATAATAAGGAAACGCTGCCATTTCCAAAGACAAGATTGCATTTATCACTTCAAAGTGATATATGGTAAAGGTGTATCAATGGCAGGCAAAGGTTTTCATAAAGGAGAACTTCTACCAGACGGCACATACTATGGCAACTCTAGAAACTATGTCTGTAATACAATCTCATATGAAAGGTATAAGGGTTACTCAGTGAAACAATTATAAGGTTCCAAATGATAAGGAACAGGGGCTGAAAATCCAGCTATCCTTAAGACACAGCCTAAACATTTTATGAGGGATATAGGACATGGTTGCTGGTGTCAAGAGGAGATTAAACTCAGTGAGCCAAGAGATCCTTCCAGTCGCAGTTAAAAAAAAACCCAAAACACAACCCTCCTTGTTAGCTCAAACTGGGTGCCCAGATTTCTCTTTGATAATACTGGTTTTTAATTTCTGAACCTCAGTTGTCAATACATAATGGCCCAGTGTGCAATTGGCATTGTTTATCACCAGTAGACAATTTTTACATGGATGTTTATAATCAGGAAGAGTTCATCATGATTCAGAAATAATCTGTAATAATAATCTATCTGTAGTAGACATTTTCACTAGAATGTGTAAAACTTGCAAATCTCAGCTAACATGATCCATAGCAACTGAAAAACATACCCTGTAGCAAAATATGGTTTTTTTAATTTAAAGATGACAAGAAATAGATAGTTCACTATTTCACATCTCCTTAGCAAGCATTTAAAATTCACTTTCTACCCATGGGACGTGCAAATATCTTTGTTTGATAGGTCAGATCCCACCCATAAAATATTTTATACCTTTGGAGACATTTAAAAAAGATCAGGGATACTTGCTTTAACATTCTAAATTGATGCATCATTTCAAATGTAATACCCAACCCAGAGTCATCAATCTATTTCCATGATACTCACCATGTTTATGCAGTCTCGGGCCGCTACCTCGTACAATGTCTGACAGTCTCCCAGATAGAAGTGATTAAAAGGCTTTGCTGAATAAGATATCTTCAGAAAGATGCAGTCTAACCCACTACAGGAAGAGAAAACTGTCAAGAAGTTTTGGCAGTGGCAGAAAAACTGCCACTGAAATACCACTCTGTTTCAGCCGTCCCATCACACTTGTAAAAATTCATTTTCTGGAGCATGTCAGGAATGTTATTCCAATCTCTCACAGAAATGGATGGCACTAGGTCTGTTTTGGAAATAGCAAATACTGGGTTGAGGACAAAAGCACAGAGGTGACCTCCTCTTTCCACTCTTCTGCTCTCCTCTTCTCCTCTCTACCCAGTTATCACCTTTGGGAGAACTGCCAAAAGTATTGTTAGCTGCTACCTGCCCACAGGTCACAGACAGCCAGAATCAGAACTTGTAGCAAGTGCTGAGACTGCGGAGCCAGCAAGGAACACTACAATATTTTTCCAGTCTGTTTTTCAGCACCATATTTAAAGGAAACAAAAATTATTGTAATAAGCTCTTTTTCAGCTGATTTGTAACATCAGATTCACAAAACTAATGATTTCTTTAAAACTCAGTCTTCTAAGTGATTACAAACCAAACCAGTATAATTTTCAAACATAGTGTTTCCCCATTCACAGCATAGCCTAACAATCCAGCTGACTTATGGAATCGTTACAGTTGGAAAAGCCCTCTGAGACCATCCAGTCCAACCGTCAACCCAACACCACCATGCCTACTAAACCATGTCCTGGAGTGCTACATCCACACGTTGTTTGAACGCCTCCAGGGATGGGGACTCCACCACCTCCCTGGGCAGCCTGCTCCAATGCCTCACCACTCTTTCAGTGAAGAAATTTTTCCTAATATCCAATATAAATTTTTACAAGACAAAAAAAGATTCCCAGGAAGATTAAGCAGTCACAAGCCAGAAGTTAAAGGCAGAAAGAAGAGTCACACAGCAAACAAGTACGCTTGTGGCAACAGCTTCTCTTTTCTTGTGCCATACCCTTCCTATCTCACTGTCCAAGCCCATCAATAGTAACAAAACCTCACACTCCCTAATGACAGTCTTCTCGCAAGAAGACCACTCAGTTCAACAAACCTGGAGACCTACCTATAAAGGATTCCGCTCCCTTTCTTTGCTTCACTTCATTGATCGAGGTTTTTATTACTTGCTCTGCTTCAAATACATCTCAGTAAAAATATCCCCTTCCTGTCACCTGTAAAGAATAAACTTTGCATTACCTATTCCCAGCTCAGTAGAGGTGCCAGAAGAAGCAGCTGTTTGCTGCCTCTCCCAACAACTT
This sequence comes from Scopus umbretta, assembly GCA_013400535.1. NCBI lineage: Eukaryota > Metazoa > Chordata > Aves > Pelecaniformes > Scopidae > Scopus > Scopus umbretta. Next base: position 118,673 of record VZTL01064748.1, read on the forward strand.
CATCCATATGCTCCTAACAGATTGGGCTGCTTATAGTCAGAATACATGCTGGATCTACCTAGATATTTTAGATCCTATACCAGTATTTAATGCTTTTGCCAGGAAAACAAAGAAGTCCAAGTAAAGTTGGCCTGGTAACCAGGACATCTTGATGAAAAAAAAAAAAAAAAAAGGGGAGGGGAAAAAAAAGGAGAGAGAAAAAAGCATGCAGATTAATTCCGTGCATGATAAAAATTCAAATGTGTTTTGGTCCCAAGTTGACACACACCCCTGAATGAAACAATGTATTAAACACAAATCTGATTTTTGTACTACAGCATGCCAGGGCTGAACTTTTTAGGTGTACTGAGAGAGACAAAAAGCTTAGTCAATAGCCAAAATTCAAAACAAGCTGGCTGAATTCCAAGTCTTTGTAGTTTTAATGATAGCAAATCAAATTTATTAGGAAACAACCTGGTCCTCATTTTTATGCTAGAGCTATCTACTAAATATATTTGGTTTTAAATTTAAGTAATGGAACTGGAGATCAAAGGAAGGCGTGAATACTGTAGAGCCCTTAACCAGATACACTCTTTATGTATCCCTCCTATGCCATAACACAGTATGACTCAGGATAACTGATAAAACATAAGCATTTCCATTATCTTGAAGCTTAAGATTTAAAGGTAAGATAAAGATAAAAAAAACAAACCAAGATCCATCTAAGTAGAACGACTCATCTTTTTGCATCCCTCGACCTTATTTTATTGACTAACTAGTGAATAGCTCTAGCATAAATAACCATCTGGTGTGTCTTAGCCCTTAGCAGCTGTTCCTGTTTTATACTGATAACTTTCCAATGAGAACTGCTGCTAGGGCAGGTATTAGCTAGGGTTGCAGGTGTGTGCTAGAGAGCAAATTGAGGGAGTGAGTAGATTATAAAGACTTCTCTGTTTTTCTTCTAAAGCTCTGTTCTTCCGTTGCCCCTTAGGTGGGGAGGAAATGAGTTGTGGCTTTCCCTAAAGCTAAGGTAAAAAGATATCTGGTCTGAGGGTGGTAGTTAAGTTTTGAATTGCCCAAGGCTAGTGAGGCTGGCTGGTTATGGTAGTAGCTGTAAGTCAGTGGGTTCTCAGGAACTAATATTTATACAGCTTGTCTCTGCAACTAATGTTTGTTTGCTGTATCTCAGGAGAGGTCCTAAAGAAGTGAAATGCTGTTTTATGGGTATCTGTAAGGGCATAGCTGTCCTTCTGAAAGAAGAGATTGTGCTACTTGGAGTAAGAAGGCTGTGCTCTAGTCTGGGTGGCCCTAATATACCAACCTGGGGAGGAAGTGTTCAGTACTGTTTATAAAATTTCTATATGAAAATTGACTATCAGCTCAACAAAACCTGTTAAAAAGGCCTTGAAGGATGAAATGTTCTTAGAGTGTAGAGTCTGGTAGGCTGTATGCTTCTGTTCCGTATGTGGTATGCTAATATTTCTCTGAGCTGCTGTTCCTGACTAGTAGGGTGATACATATAATTTCTATGTTGGTAGCTATAATGCTGAGCTAAAACAAGGGGAAACAGCCACCTTTGCTAGGCTAGCTAATGCCTGTTTTTAGAGAGCTATCACTGATAGCAAATAATCTTCTCCTAAAAAGAAAAGCTTGATTGTCACAAGATGTGATACTTTGCCAAAAGCCTTGGTTTCTCTAGTGATATAATTTATGTGAGCTATTTGCTTTTTACTCTTAAACATACCTCTATCAGGTTAGCTAAAAACTTCAAACTGGGCCTTAAGGAAACACTCAAGGCTTCTCTTTTGAGACTGCTTGACCCTTGGGACCTGCCTCAGCAGCTCAAGGACACATGAGGCTGGGAGGGGGTGGTTTGAAAAATATCAGACAATCTAGCCGGCTGGAATCTGATCACACTTTTGCTTCAGTATACAAACTTGGGGTTTATTTTAAGCTAGAGAAGAGTGCTATGTGACTGGGGAGAAGGGGGGGGGGGGGCGGGGGGGAAAGGAGGGATTGACTAAGATGTAAACCCTTGTCTGTCCTTTGGAAGATGTAGTCTTAGCTCTTTTGTTGGCATGGAAGATCGTTTCCACAGCATAAATCAAGATTTTAAAAGCTAGGCATCTAGGCCCAAGACTCTGTGTTATGTATACAAAACTTCAATCTCCTGGTTTCCTTGGGAATTCCTGATGCCAAGTTTGAGCTGCCTTCAAGGTTCTACTGTGCTAATTTATAAAATGTTTGAGAAATTAGATGTCATTTTATGTTCTTATTTCAGTACTAAATGTTATTTGTCTGCTTTTTATGATGGGATTTTTTTTTAAGTTCAAACTGTAGTCTTTCCCTTCCTGTCTTCAATTTCTAGTCTCTCTGCTTCAGATGGGGAAGGTGAACAACTTGCGCTTTAATCACAAAATGTGTTTTTTGGCAGAAAGAATTGGGGGAAAATGATAGTGTGGCCTAATAGATGAAAACAGTGGATGGTGGACTTGGCTGGGTTGTGGGGTTCTTAAAACTGTCTCAGAACTTTTCTGACCTTTCTGAGTTCTTCTTATACTGTCCGGTTACAGAAGAGGCAGATCATGTGTGTCTGGATTTTTCCATTCCGAGATATATACATTGGTGAAAACGTTAGCATTTAGCATGCTGTGGGGTGGTGCAAACTCTATGCGCTTTTTCCTATCTAAGGTGTAATATATATGGAATTCAAGTTAAGTGTTTTTGCCTTTTTTGTCTTGTTTTAACCTCTCTTCTAAACTCTTGCTGGTGCAAGAAATGCCATATAGCAGTAGAAATGGTTTCTATTCAAAGCAGTTGCTCTTGGGACTGGATGCAGCTATGTTTGGGGGTGGGAGTGTATGTTCCTTTAAAGAGGAAGCATATATTGGGGTGGAGAGAATGGAGGATGCTACTTGGTTGTTTGTGCATGTTGTCATAAAATCTTTGTATGTCTAGTGCTGGAAAAGATGAGGAAATTGCAGCTTCTGCAGCTGTTACTCCCTTCATCTTTGTGCTCTCCCCCTCTTCCTAGAGTACACAAGACAACTCAATATTTGGAATTTACTTGGCCTTCCGGACCCCAACTTCAGCGTAAAACTTTCTTTTAAGTTCTGGTCCTTTCTTGTTTTGGATACTGCTAGCTGCTTGTGTGCCTCCATCTGAGTAAAAGACACGCAAAGCCTGAGATTGTGTACTTGGTAATAAAAATTACATGTGCGTTCGCTTTTCATTAGGCGGGTGTTGCTGTTTTCCAAGGCATGCAAACTCTAAATGTGTGCAGCAAACTCTAGAAGCTTGCGCGGAGGGAGGGTGATGTGGATGCCTTGATGGTGGTACTGCATCAACAGAAGGTGTCCGGTGAGCTTGCCGCTGGCTTGTGCCAGGAGGCAGGCAGGGCTCCGTGCTGACTGGAAGGCCAATGCCAGTGAAGTTGTTCTCAGTACCCCAGCTGGCTGGCTTCCCTCTGGGTAGCTACAGGCATCTCCAGCTGAACGTACAGAATAAGTGGTCAAAAAGAGCAGGTTAGTCTGATGCCAGCCTCTCCCCAGGAGAAAATAAGTTGCTGCAAGACTGGCAACCACAAAAATGCAACACGTTTGGTGCTATATTGTTAGTGCCTCAGCATCTGAGGCCAAAATGATATATAGCTAGCAGTTTAAAAATGCTAATTTTTCTGTAAGGAGGTAGATGGGACTCCAGTATTTTAAGGGCAGGTATTGAGTTATGGTGTTTCCAAGCCCCTCTGGAAGGAAAGAGTGGGAACAGGAAAAAAATTAGATCATGAAGTCACTTCTGAATTAAAAAAGAGACCAAGTACGCACTCCAGTCCCTATCACTGTATCAACTAGCTTTGCAAAAGCAGGCAGCAGAGAAAAGCTGAACTTCAGAGTTAGCACACTGTTAAGCATAAGGCAGACTCATCTTCTCTGTCTGTAGAATGCAAGATGGTTTGCACATGCTGTATCCTGGCAATGGAATAGGAATAACTTATTCCAGGAAAACTAGGTTCCCTTTGGTTTTTTTGAGACTTGCTTGAGAGTAGGTGTTAAATTTGGTCTTATCAGAAGACACAGGTGACAGAGGATGATTATTCTCCAATTTAAAATTAACACAGCTTGTTATTTATAGGACTTGAAACTAAAACTTCATGCCTAAACTATTAAAATTGTCCTCTCAAGTGAAATCAGTGTTACAAAAAATAACAGTAGTTTTGCTACCTGCTTTACTGTGGACCTCAAAACAATCTGGTCTTGTACTAGATTTATTACTGATATAGTGTCTACATAAGTGTGCTGGCTCACAGCCCAGCACTGTTCCTGGTATTAACAACTTGGGTTTGGGATGTTTTCCTTATTTAAGAAAAAAGAAAAAAAAAAAAAAACCACCAAAACATTTACCTCGATGGCAGTACTGTTCAATGAAAGACATCTGCATTCTGTAAATGACTAGGCTGAACACATGGGGGAGAAATCAGAACAGCTCTTTAGCTTCAAGAGCTGTTTGAGAAGAGGCATGCTTTTGAATGCTGAAATAAAGAACGAAGATGAAAATGGAAGATGTGTGATATGTAATGTCTGATGGGATGTTACAGTTGTTGTAAGAGTGGGGCATAGATACTATTCCAGCAGCGTGCTGATAACAGTAGCTATCTAGCTTATTATGACCTTTTCTGAAACTCATTAAATACTTTATACCATGATGAAAAGCAGGCTATCAGATTTTTTTTCCTTAGCAGAAAGCAGGACAAACTGAGAATGGAATAAGTAATGCTTGATTGAATGAATGCAAAAAGAAACCTTATGTTGGTAAACCAAGGAACTAACATTAGAATGAGAAAATATGGTGCTTGTCTTAATGGGGAGAAGAAAGTGAGACTCTTGACTGAGTGTTTGTAATTCAATGATGGGCTAAGAAGGTGGGTAAGGACTCAAACTTCTGTAATTGTGCTTGGTGAAGGTCTTTCCTAGCTTAGTCTAGTGTTATGCACCCCAAAACACAGCCTCTGCCATTCTGAAGTACCTGCATGTTCTACCCCAGCAGCACAACACTGTGCTGGCTCGAGACAAATTACCACGGTGGGTCCTTGCAGTATTCTTTAAACGATCCAAAACTGTTTGGCGAAGGGAATGAACTGTTTATTGTCCTCTGGTACATAACAAAGCTGATGCACAGGGGTAGAAAATACCGTTGTCAATATACCCAAACTAGAAAAGCACTGTTTCAAAATACACTTACGCTAAAACATTATTGGCAGTTGTAGGACTTGTGTGGTGACTAGGCTGAGATGTGTGAGGAAGGTAATACCTGGCTATTGCTGTGTGCTAAGTGACACTTGCAGTGTGTGCTTTAAAGCTGCTTCTTAGGTTAAACCTCTTCTATAGGACTCCACCTGTGGAGGGGGGAGGCAGAGGATGTATTCCTAGACTTCGATAGATGAACCTTGGGGAGGAAGTTTATGTCTAGGAAAATCCTACAGATCTCAACGTGCCTCTTCCTTAAGCCTTTACAAATATTGCTGTTTATAACCTAAAGAACTGATGTCTAGTGGTCCAGAATATCCAATTATGCACTGTAAAACAAATGTGTCTTGGTTAAACCATGAAGGTATGTCTGTGACTACAGTACTGACACTCCACAGAGAGAAGCGAACATGTCAACAGCATTAAATCTAGATATCTTCACTGAATACTATTTATTTTTCTGTTTTCTTTTTTCCCCAGGTTAGATGTATAATGAAGATCTTTGACCAAGCGGATATACAAACTTACTAAAGATGTCTGTTCCAAGCCAACGCCATTCTATTATTATTAACCCTCCTCCACCCGAATATATAAACAACAAAAACAGCGGTTGTCAGACAAACCAGCTTCAGTACTTACAGAAGGTGGTCATGAAAGCCATGTGGAGACACAACTTTTCCTGGCCATTTCATCAGCCTGTAGATGCAGCAGCACTGAATCTTCCTGTAAGAACCATTTTGTAATTGGAGTATTAATATATATTAAGGATTACAGGACTTGTAAATTAATGTTAGTTTAAAAGAGGGCTTTTTTTCTCTGACACAACAGATCATGGAAGAGTATTTTACATATGAACTGCTTTCATTGATTCAAGACTGCAAGAAAACTGTGTTTTCCTCTGGTTCCTACTAAAAGCTGCATCTCTGTTCATTTGCTTTCTGATCTGAGACTGTAGTAAATCAATATTTCTAAGGGTTAATAAGAATGCTTAGACAGGCCTCTTGGAGTTTCTCAGTGTTGGTATTCTGTCTTGTCTTCTTTCCACCTCCCTGCTGGTTTAGCCGTATTTCTTAACACTGCATATGATGAGTATTTTCTTTTGCCTTTGGGTTTTTCATTTTTAATAGGAGGCAGCCAGCCTTCTTCGATGTCAAATACTTTATGATGGAAAAGCAGATCTGACCCCAAAGTAAAGAGGCAAATCTGGATCCAGTTTGATGCGTAGAAGTAATTACGCTTGTAGTACTTCATAATTTCAAATCAGCTTTGGTATCTTGCCCTGAAGCTTCTAGAGGAATTAAATGTCTCTGCAAAAATAGGGAAGAAAAAAAGACATACGGTGTTCTCATCACACCACAGTGGTAAAACGTTCTTCTAGGAAATAGAAGATCTGATGCTTAAATTCTTGTTCTCTGTTGCCTTGTGGGTTTTATTTATGTCACAACTTAATTGCAACAAAGTGAATGAGTATAATGTATTGTGACAAATTGTCTTAATTCGGGTATCTTTAGACTCCAGTTTTGGATCAACCCAGTTTTTTCAGTCAAATGAAAACATTGGTTATTCACAGAATGGTATTTCAATTGACCTGGAAGGTACTGCTCTTGGTAGATAAGTAGAAAGGTGTTAAAACCATGGTATGCTTCCTTCAATTCTCCACCTCCCCCCCGCCAGCTTAAGCAAATGTATTTAGCTCTATCAAATTTCCAAGACTAATTCTACAAAAGCCTTGCTTCTGTTTAGAGCAGACAGAAGCCTTTATCTGCAGATGTTTCTCATGACAAACTCATTTGGTCAGTTTGTCTGAAAGCACAGTCAAAGTGACTATCTTTCCATGTCTTTTCTTACCCTTTTTCCTTCTTGGAAGGAGCTGTCACTTAAGGTTAATATTAAGGGTCATTCAATCAGAGTTGTAGCAACATTTGCAGCTGGCCTCAGGCCAATTCTGCCTCTCTAGATTTCTAAGGCAGCCACTTCTAAAAGTATGTGTTAGTTCAAGTGCTGCGCAATAACAAGCAAACCTCTGGCTCTGTGGCAAGGACAATGATGGTATTTATCTCTTTTTTTTTGCCTCTCTTCTCTAGGTGTTAGAGGATGCAGAATGGACAACACTTAATTATTAGTATAATTATTTAAAAGTGCTCTTGGTTTTGTTTTGGTGAATTTAATGGTCTGCACTATGATGTATTTAGCTTCTTTATTTCACTAGAACAGATTGCTAGGGCAGCTTTAGAAGACTCTTCAAGTAGTAGTAATGTCACACAATTACAATGTATATGTGAACTCAGTGGGGATATTCCTGTTTTGATTTCTGAAATGCACCAACAGGGAATTAGCCTCATGCTCTTAATCACAAGCTTTTAGCCATGCTATTAAAATAATCACAATAGTTCACATTCCAGCTGCCTTTCAGTCTTATTGCCACATCTTCACTAGACTAACCCTGAGAGGAGAGCCAATATAACCCAGGGGATGAAGTATTTGACCAGCAACTATGAAAACTTGGCGGCTTCTTTTTGTCAGTGACTGAGTCTTTGTCTTCGTCAAAGTCTGTCTTTGGCTTCTTTTCCCCCTGTTCTGTAAACTGGAGTGCTACTTCAGGTAAATGGCTTTGAGATAACAAATGAGAAGTGCATATACTTTTCGTAAGTACTACTCCTGGTATAGTTCTGCATCCTATTGAAATAAATATTCTTTGGGGCTTTGAACAGTGGACCTTATATGAAAGAGCAAGGAGAAAATAGAGGTGAAGAGTTCCTGAACACTTACATCTGTGGTACCCGTGACTCTAGGGGGAAGTTTTCCTTTAACTAAAATATTCCTTCCAACACAATGCAATTCTCCTCTCTTGCATTTTAACTTCCGTAACTAAATCTTTGAGAATCTCCATGTCCTAATATTAAAGATATCTGTTGTGTGACTAACTCTTTCAAAACCACAGGATTATTATAGTATTATAAAGAAACCTATGGATTTGAGCACCATTAAAAAGCGTCTGGAACACAATTACTACACAAAAGCTGTGGAATGCATTGAAGACTTTAAAACAATGTTTTTGAACTGCTACATATATAACAAGGTATGCAAAACGCAACCTCTTACCAGTAACCAATTCTACTGAACAACACAAGTCTAAAACAAGCAAATGGTTATTAGAGCCTGCACTTAAATGAGCCAATGGGTTCATAATTTTTTGACACTATTTTCTCTGAAAGGTGGGGGTGGCTTTGTTGCTTGGATTGACTGAGGGCACGTAAGCAAAGTCTAGCCTGCTGTTCAACATCTGAGTGCATAGTCTTTTCTGCATAAGGATTTCGCCTGGGGTTTTGTTGCAGAGCTCGTGAACAGCAAGCACCGTGTAACTGCTCTACAGGTTTAGGTCTAACAACCCTGAGCCATGCTCCAGGCCTCCAACAAGTTTAAGTAACCTAACTTGAAGTGTGAGCATCTCCCTGCGCTTGGATGTTTTTTGGCTGTGTCTTAGTATCTTTAAGTTTCAACAGCTTTCTTCAGAACATAGGAATGAATAAGGGAGTTACAGATCTGCCCCCTTTTCCCTTTGCTGTGGGAGGTATGTGGATATAAAGCAAGTAGGACTGTGCAAAGGGACAGTGGGAGAAAGTATTTCAATAATGAAGCAACTTGTAGTAAAGTGAGTTGGGGGGTTGGGGAAGGCAAGGACTTGCAGACCTCTCTGGTACTGGTCACTTGTTTCAATCTGTTGGAGCAGGATTCTGTAGATGGTTTATTTTGAGGTAGCTCTCCATTACTGCAGCCTCTCCTTTAGTCTGAATGTTACTGACCGTGTTTTGCAGCCTGGTGATGACATTGTGTTTATGGCCCAAGAACTAGAAAAAGTGTTTTTGCAGAAAGTAGCCCAAATGCCACCAGAAGAAAGACTAGTGATTCTCAACAAAGGAAAGAGAAAAGGAAAGAACCCAGAAGGTAAGGCCTGTATTATATGTTGAATTGTTAACATTAAACACGCAAAAGCTGGAAACAGGGAATCCTCCGTAGCTTGTCACAGCTCAACCCTGGAGCAGTCAGGGTGTTCTCTATTCTTCCCAGAACATACCAGATGAGTAACAACACTGCTATAAGGCTTTAGCAGATTCAGGGCATCAATAATATTTTTATAGGTACTAGCTAAATTTCCCATTTTCCACTACTGAAGTGTGTTTAAGAGGGGGCAAAAATCAGAATTAACAACTCCATCAGCAGTGTAACAGCATAGCTTCACAGGCAAACTTCTGGTACAAGGCAGTGCCCTTGCCTACAAAAAGGACTATTCAGTCGAGACATCTCAAACTTATGAGAAAATTATAGTAAGTGCTTGAGGTGATGTTGGGAAGCCTAACTGCAAGGGGCCGGGTTATTAGTTGCAACTTATTATTCATCACTGACTTCCTATGTCTCTTTAATTGCTCTTATAACCCATTTCATTTGTACAAAGTGCTCACTTCTACATATAAGCTCTCAACATTGCCAAAGAATACTTGTATCAGTAGAAGTAAGCCTATGCAGTGCCTGGGATCACATCTGCATCTCAGTGGGTTAATTCCGAGACCTCCGAGGTAGACTTCCAAATTGGCCTGGAGGTACTGCTGTTGGTTGTTGGGGAAATGTTAGCTACATCTTGAAACAGCTGCAATGCTTCTTTACCCTGATACCCCTTAATTATTTGCCTTCTGACAATCCTGGATCAGTGATCTTAGCTAGCTCAGTTCTTACTGTGTTGCTTAACAGATGCTTTTATTATTTAGCTATGCAATTATACAGCTCTTCAGGGTCTCTTGATGACTTAATTTGCTTCCTTGTACTGCTTTTTGTGGTGTGGTGGCCCTTGTTGATGGTAGTATCTGAAACAAATGTTTCTTCATAGTAGTATTACGGTTTGATAGATCTCTGTAGCTTTTTCCTCAGGGTAGATTTGAGGAGCAACACTACCTTTCAGTGATCCAGTAGATGAGTATGGAAAGCAGTGGCTTTCTTGGTCCCTTTTAGGGGGGTAGGAGGAGGAGGTGGATACTCAGCTGGCTTCTTGCTCTTACTAGCTTATTTGAGTAAAACCTCAAGCAATTCAGTGCCTTGGCAGCACATGTTGGTTGAACAGGTAGAAGTGACTCCTAGGAAAGATTTATTTTGAGAAATGTGTTGGAAGCTGAGTTAGGTTTTTGGTTCTCAAATGATTGCAACAATCTGTTGAGATGCTTTCATAACACCATCTTGCTGGTATTAATACTGCTTAAGTCCACTCATTCCCTTTGCACGCACAAATGTGCAGCTTGTACAAATTTTGAAATGTTCTAAGCACTTATTTTTGAGTTGGATAGTAGACACACTGCTATGATCAACAAAATACTTCTGTCTTTT
>VZTL01064750.1:0-11456 GCA_013400535.1 Scopus umbretta
GAAGATGTAAAGTGTTACGTAAATGCAAAGAAATAATTATTATTATAATTAGAATATTATTAATTATGGGAGAAGATTAAACAACTGGGCTTCCTTACGAAATCCACTCAAAAGAACTAAGGCTGAGGACATTTATTAAATGCAGTGCCATTCCACTGCAAAAGAAACATCCTTGCTCCTGCATGCAGCTTTCTGATCTTAGTGCACATCCTTACTCTTTCAGCATGAATCAGATATGAGCAAGAAGGAATAGAATAAGGAAAAAAAACAGTGTAGTAACAGAGACACTATTGTATTCTTGTTGCCAAGAAAAGGCTGCTTTTATTCTCAATTACCCAATCATGGCTGGCCACCAACTTTCTAGATATGTAATCCAAAAGATTTTGAGCTTCTCAGTGCAGCTGAAAGCAACATCCTGGTTCATCTGAAAAGTTAAAGTATAAGTCTGCATGTTGAATTTTCCCTGTGTTATTTCTTCTCATCTGACACTGTGGACATCAACTTCACTTTTTCAAGAATTCCTTTCTTGTTTGCTTTTCTGAATATTCAATCTTTTAAGAGGCATCACTAGTTGCTATGATTATTATTTGCTACTTTTATTTGCTGTAGTATCTAGAAGCTGTAATAAAGCTCAGAATGTCCCTGTGCTATGTGCTGGTTGGCTTTTATCTAGCATTTCCCCAAAGCCTAGATTAATTGAGAATTTTCTTCCAGATTGCAAGAAAACTGATCTTTATTACCTTGCTGAAATAAGGTTTCCATTTCAAGTAAGGGGAAGCAGTAATAGCTCATTCCTTTGCAAGCACTGTCAGCCTATGTATTATGGACTCCCTAACTTCAGCTGTTAACCACAGCTATACAAAGTTCCTGGTTGGAATAGAGTTTTCTTCTGCATCTCTGGACGCAGCTGCCAGAAGGCGGCAACTCCACCAAAAAGGGTGTGCTGGAAAATACTTCACTGGCTCCTGCTAGTTTCAATTTACCCCCAAATGCACTGCTGTAGAAGACAGAAAGCGGAAGGGTGAAGAAGGCAGCCTACAAAACTATTCCACTTTGTGTAGACAACTGTGACTGCATGAAATATGGCCCCTGTGGTAGTCAATGGCAGCCTCAATGTTGACTTCAATGGGCTATGATTTCGCCACAGATGCTTATTGTGTCATATAGCCCAGACGCTCATTGTCTGTGGCTGATGAACAGAGATCCAGGCTGGGTGTGGTAGGCCCAAAGGAGACAAAACTGGAGCACAGTGTGTCCCAATGGCTGGTGTGGCCTTATAGCTCTTTCTTTAGTAGGTGTGCTTTTAGTTTACAATAATCTGTGGCTCCATACGTCATGACAGTAACTGCATCCAGGAAAGCAAACTGAGGTTTGGGGTTCTTTTGAAGCTATGTTGTTTGTGTGATAATTTAGATGAGTAGTTTCTCTGGCATCTGTGTGACTGGTTAAACTCCCATTTTGTTTCTTCTCTGGCTTTACTGGCCCTTTTCTGCTCCTGCTGAAGTCAATGGTGAAGCTTGTGTGGACTTCACAGACTGCACAGGCAAACTCCCATCTTCTAGATAAGCATCATAGGTTAGAAGTTTTGAATGATTTCACTCAAATTGTGTTATACAACAAATATTTGTAGTGCCAGAAATTCCTGCTAAGGCATCTGGGTTATCACTTTGTATCTCCACATATTACTGAATCAGATCTAACGATCACAGCATTTGTTAATCCTCCAATATTTATCTAGAATTTCTGATGCACTTCTCTACAAAAGTTATTATCTTATTTTTGGCATATGGTAAATTTTATCTAAAGTTACGGTTTTAGTATTTGGTAAATTGGTCTTCTATAAAGAAAATAAATCTTCACACGCATTATTTGTTGTCATTTGCCTTTGATTTACTGTTTCTCCAGTTCAGGAAAGTCTTCTGTTCTTCAGAATATCTTAACACATGCTAAACTCCCCAGAGTCAATTGACCACAAACACTTTTTTATCTACTTTCCCAAGTGGGAATGAATTTATACACAGGTTTGATGTTCCTTTAAATTCAGGCCTAATGAACCTTAAGTTTGGTGTTTCCTTTTCCATCTTTGCTTCTCAGCCAACTCTTTCTATTTCTAGTATACAAAACACTTAGGATTATCTTGGCTATATCTGAAATGATGACCCTTTGCAATATGATAATAATTTCTCCCCCTCTGAAGTCAGTGTTTTTTCTCAAACATTTAAGCTGATTTAAAAGACCTCTGTAGCTCAATTTACAATGAGGATCCTGTACACTATTATGAGCACAATGTATGATACGTTACTTTAATTAGGGACAGAGAATAGAATCATAGAATCATAGACTCATTAAGGCTGGAAAAGACCTCTGACATCATCTAGTCCAACTGTCAACTCAGCATCCCCATGCCTACTAAACCATGTCCCAAAGTGCAACATCTACATGTTTTTTGAATACCTCTAGGGATGGGGATTCCACCACCTCCCTGGGCAGCNAGCAAACTTACTGAAGTCGCACTCAATCCCCTCATTCAGATCATTAAAAAGCCTTCAAAGACTTTGTATGAATTGTAGAATGAGAAGATCCTATAATTATGTGCATTAAAGTCTATCTACAGGCTTTAGAAGTTACTTATCCACATTTGATTTTGAAAAAAACTATATCATAATTGAATAAAAACATTCGATGACACCACTGGTCTCCAGGGAGCAGCTTTGAACAATTGCATTCAGTTTCCCCATAGTTGTTATGTGACAGTGGTATGCATAATGAGAGTTATCAGCTTACACTTTCAATAATATTTTGCTAGTTGTCAGCATAGCAGGTTCTATTGGAAAATCAGGCTAGGTTCTTTTTGCTTGAAATAGCGTCTGTACCTTTAATGACTGCCCCACTCTAAAACCTGTGTAACTTTACTCAGATAATGCCATTGGTTATAAGCAGGCATGCCTTGGGCTTTTGACATAGTTGCTGAATTGCAGTGGAGGTATAAATGGAACATAACAAAAGCGCAGAATTTCTCTAGAAATAATATTCAGTAAATGACTCTGTTGACTGGGAGTAGTCACTGAATCCAGCTTGCTTTCCTAGAGCTATGTAGACTTTGTTGTAAAAAAAAAATCTTAATGTTGCCAGTAGATAAAACAGTCTGTAAAAGGAGCTAATTTCTTAAGCAAGTCTGTGCCATTTTTAAAGCAGTACCATGTGCAGCCACTGGCTGTTGATAAAATGGAGATCAGTGACTCCCTGAGTCAAGGTCATGGATGATAAAGTGCCAAAGGGCCAACAGCAGGGACAGAAGGCCTAAACATTAGATCAGTTTTTGTGTCTTTCAATAGCAAAATAATTTCAATATTTAACTTCCTTTTCTGCCAGAGCCTTCAAGGTCCACAGAGGGTAAGAAGTCACTCAAGTTGTCATCTTCGTCAGTTTTAAATCATTCCAAGAGATGCAAATCGCTTCCTAACAGGGATCCCTCCTGAGCTTTGTTTGCATTTTGCAGAATAATAATAAGGGCTTTTTAAAGCTTTCCACTTGGCAATGGGGCTAACATCTTCTGTTCTCTTTATCAAGTGACTTTTGAAAGAATATGTGGTACCTTTGGAACATCAAAATGAAAGAGATAATCATTTATTCTGCAGGGATTTTGAAACCAAGATATTGCAGAGTAAAAAGAGCATCTTGAAGAGATTTGCTGATGTGAGACTATTACAAAACACCATTTTTACAGACCTTGGCTCATGTCAGGAACAGTTTCTTTACAATTATTGATCTATTCCAACAATGCTTCTGGTTTGTTTGGTGGTTTGCTGTCATTATTTTTAAAATATTCAGATTGTGCCCAGTCCTTACTGGATGCTCTTTTAGAATTCAGTTGGCATTTTTGACTAAATATGCATTTTAGGACTGTGCCGGATAACAAGAAGCAAGCATTTGTGCCAAGGAAAGGAGTATACCTAGCGCTATGCTGAATGATGTATCTGCTCTAGGTTGTATTTAAATAACTATGTGTTTAATCACAATGAAAAAATCCCAACTGTGTACTGCTTACATTTCTTCTTAACTGAAACTGGCAGTGGGGGGATAAGATACAATTAGCAAGAGTTTTCATATCTGATGGAATAACATAAAAATTCCAATGAAGAGTTTATTTTCCAGCAGCATTTATACTAATCATAATAGGCCTCTTCCAACTGCATCCCAAAGACAAGATGGTTTGCCAAGCAGATGGTGGAGAAGTTAGGCTGGCCAAAACCTAACAAACTCTATTTAATGACAAATTTTGAGGTTTCAAGATCAGTTTTCATTCTAATGCAGAATTAAACCAAAACCTTCAGGAGTTTTTCACACATGCACACAGACACACAAGCAATGATGCCACAGTAGTCTCCACTTGCCAATTACGACTCTCACCTGAGCTGTGTGGAATAAAAAGATGGAGTGTTAAAGAAAAAAGGAGAAAACAGTGCAAAAGTACCACAAAGAAGCAGACAGTAGTGTCTCTCCCTGTCCTAGCCATCACTCTGAGATTTGGTAGTAGGTAACGACTTCTGCAAGGATTCTGGTCCCATACTGTTGTTATGAGCCTGAGGGTTAGTTTTCAATAACTTTGCCCAGAATTCAGTCCGTATAGATTCTAAGATCTAAGCAAAGACATCTGGCTTCAAGATCTGGGTCTGTGATAGTATTTTATAGATATTTCAATTAAATTAGTATTTTCTAGTTAAAAAAAATCAATCCGCCAGGCTTAAGGACACATCTTGGTGGCACCTTAGAGCACACACTTTGTGATCTGTGGTCTGCAGACTCATTTTAATCAGTGAGTCATATTTTCACACAGTTCTAATGATGGGCATCCTTGGAGATTCAAACACAATTCTGAGAGCTGCTGGTGAATTTATGAACTATTGACTTAAAAATGCAAGTGCTACTAAATATCTGTGCTTTCTTCACACCAGGTAAGAAAATAAAATTCAACATAGTCTTAGAAAAATGCATCCTCTAGCTAGAAAAAAAGTTTTCCATCTTCCATCACCTTATCAACTATTTCTATTTGAGCTACGTAGGTTATAAGTACTTTGGCATAGGGGTTGTTTTTCCTCTAATCTCTATAAAATGCTCAGCACAATGTAATCCTCGTTAGAACCTCATGCCAAAACTGACACCAACTCTGTGCATATAGATTTCTTGCATGAATTAAAATTGCCAAGTGAACATCCTGATTCACCAGTAAGTTGTATGTGTATATATAGAGAAATAGAGATATATGATTAAATATGTACCTATTTCCATTGGCATGCAAGGTGGAAATTGTCTTTACACATTTGGAGAAATGGTTAGCTATGCAGAAAGAAAACATGCATTTGCCTTTGGTGGGGAATCATGCTGAGAATTTACAGAGGGAAAGCCAAGCACTTGGGTATCTTGACTAGGTTAGGAGAAGAGAGAAAAGTTTCAAAATAATCCATTGGCTCAAAGGCCTGCTGCAAGTCAGAGGAAGAAACAGGATTTTAGAACACGTCTATCTTCATTCATGCAAAAGGCTCCTTTTTGGCTACCTATAATGCAGAAATAGCTGTCTCTGGAAGAGGATATCTTTCCATCTCATTTAGGACACCAACTGTAAAACAGTTTGCCTGCTCACCACTGTTGCCCCATAAACTGGGAGAGCAGAGGGGTAGGGCAAGATGAAGGAGAGAGCTTTGGCTGAGCAGAATCAAGGGGGTGAAAAACTAATTGAATCAAGTAGCTGACCAGCTGTCTTCACAGCATCTCAGCTTCTGATGGCCCTGGTAGAGTTAGGATGCTGCAGTGCTCTACAAAACACTCCCTCATCTCAGTTTTAAAAGGCTTCATTGCGCCTTATCACATCAAAGCAAAGCATCTGCATGTTTCAGTTGTGGGGCATCATGTGTCTGGCTCCCCTCTGGCTCTCGCTAATCCCTCGGATTATCACAGCTCTCTAAAGCGGCTCTTAAAAACCCTGTGAAAATAGGACTCCAAGTGGGTGTGTGAGAAGTGGGGACTGAAGCAATAAGGCTGCCTGCACCTATGGAATTCATCTAATCACAGCCTATATTACCCAAAAAAGGTGTTGAAAAGTCTGCTTTTGCACCAGCTGATCGCAGACAATATTGGCTCTCAGTGAGACAAAACAAGATCAAGTCTGGTTCATTTATTTGCTGCGGCACATCTGAACGGCTGCTACGAGTTATAGCTTGTGCTGAGCACACCCATGCATTGCTCCTGAATGATCTTCCATCATTCAGTTTTTTTGCTCTCTTCCAAAGTCACCATCCATGAGTCAGGGAGTTCTGCAAGGTGATGCACCAGAGGGCTGCTGCGGTTCATGCAGGGTGGGCTTGGTGCAGGCTGCAGAGAGGGGAGGGGAACTGGGAAGCTTTTGCCATGGAGGTGGCATCTGACTCTTCTTTATTGTGGGTGGTGGTCCCTTCAGATCCATAGCTAGGAGACGATCTCCTAGGGCTACTATTACAGCAGCTCAGGTGTGAAAAACAGAGGGTTCCAGCCTGTACTGTCAGTTCAGCACCTTTCACAAGCCTCAAATCCACTCCAGAGGAAAGGAGCTAAGTAATGAACACAGAAGGCAAAGGTTTCAATATGTAAAGGAGACAAGAAGTTTATGCAGACAGCACGACTCTTCCCCTGTCTTAGCTCTGTTGGCTGCTCATTCCCAAAGGAAAATATAATAATCCCCATGAAAGTCATGCTATCAAGAACTAAATGATAGTAAAACCTGAAATCTTCAGTAGTTCATGAGATTTTTTTCATTTTCTCTCATTTAAAAATGAAAAAGATTATGCATGTCTGACATTGACATAAAGTCTGGAGAACTGACCCGTAAAGTAATTAGAAGAGGAATTCACCCTCCTCTCTGCCCCCCTCCCCAACCTTTCCCATCTCAAAGCCAGATCAGATGAAAGGCGAGCTCTGTTTACTTCCTGATCTGTCTAATTTCAGTAACAAGGACCATCCCGACTTCATCTTCCTGCAGCTGCTAGAAGTGAAACTCAAGAGGCTGCCCCAGGCACTGCAGCACCTTCTCAGAACTGCTTGACCTTAATGGATTAGCTTTTCCCTGAGCAGGTGGCAATTTAACAAGAGGAGACAAACTTTTTACACTTAGAAGACCTCTGGTGAATGGCATCAAATATCAGAAGGTTGAAACAGAGCAGACTTACGATGCCTTCCCACCTTAACCCTGTGCCACCTTAACCCCCTTGCTATGCACATAAGTTACAGCTTTCCAGTTAGTATCCTAAGTCCATTTATTAAGGAATCAAAGTAAAAATGGCCTTATATTCTTAACATGTCGTACCCTCACAAATCCTATTGAATTAAAGAAGAGCAATTGGTGCTTTGATTTCAGTCTGCTTATGTCTCAGTGTCTGAATAGGGTGTTAGGAGTATTACTTTAGGCTTTTCATTTTGCAAGTACGTGCCACAGTAAATACATCATAGTAAAAGCAATAATAATATCTTTTTGCTTATGAAGATGTAATTCTACCACATAATTCATGGTTTAAACTGGCAGTGCCAAATGCATTGTGCTGTATGCTTTCAGTAGGTAGAACAGCGGAAAAAATTGCTGGTTTATTAAAAAAAAAAAAAAGGTATTGTTGTTTGTTGATTCCTCTTACACACACCAGCCCTAGCAACAGACCAGTTTCTGCTGTGTTCTACTGTGTTTCCCACTGTCTACTGTGATCTGTTTGTTTAAGGATTTATCATAATAATTACAAGTCATAACTGTCAAACAGATGTCCAAGATCTGATAGCCAGGTGTCAGATACCATATCAAAACCTAAAGATAGAGATACCTATACTTAGGCTTCTTCACACTAGGTCTGCATTTCCAGAGGAGCTCAGCACCTGCAGCTCCCACCATGATGACCTACAAGATCAGATTGTGAATGTTTTGAAACTGAACAGTGCTGCGTATTACTAGATTTTCCAATCAGCAGCTAAGAAATATGAGCTTGGTTTTTACCACAATATGAAGGAACAGTTCAAGGAGGCAGGCAAGACGGTAAAAAAACAGCAAGTAAAATGCAGTGATAAAATGTTTTATTTGTTATGAGTAAACCTGCTGCCTTCTGAATAGTTTGTTCTTGTCAACGATCTGTAGGAATATTATGTAAATATGCATATACATATGCATATACATATGTTTACCTATTTATTTTTCTATATGCATTTGTGTATAGTCTTACATATATATACACGTGTGTACGTATGTATGTGTGTGTATATATATATAATTCACATCTAGTGCTACCAGATATTTATTTACCAGGAATTTCTTTCTGGGCTCCAGTAGTTTATGTATCTCTTTATCAGTTGAATATGTTTTGTGCATTTTAAAGTTGTCATGTCAAATGATTTCAGTGGAAGGTATTGACGTACTGTTACCCTGCATTCACTTAAAACCTGCAGTCATTCAAGATCAAGGATGTTACCCCTATAAGAAAATAATGTCCTGAGAAGCATTGCTTCCGGGAACACATTCATGCGTTTGTCCAGTGACATCCAACTTTTCTGAACATATCTGGCTCTGTATTGTCCTGTCTTTAAAGAGCTGTATAGCCATATACCATTCATGAATATTAAAAGCACGATTATACTTTTCACCCCAGCATAGTTCATCTGTCTTTCCAGATAAGTACGTCAGCTATTTTAACTGAAACTGTCTCCCTGACTAGTACCGCATGTACTCACAGAGTATTTGCATGGCTTTCTGAATACATCAAAATGGTAAAGCTGCGTGTCCTACATGCAGTTTTCTGAAGTTTTTTTTTGTAAGGGTTTAATTCCCCAGGGCCTGCGTAGAGCACAATTAGAAGCAATTGGCAGAAAGGAAGATCAGCAAAGGTGAGATCAGTGGATTTCTCCCCGTTTGCTGAGGGCCCCTTAGTCAGCACTTGCTGATACTGTGGCCATGATGGTTTTGTAGGCAGCATTGCATAGCTTTGCAGGTATGCCCCATTAAAAAAACTCTCATCCTCTAGTGGAAGAAAACTACTGTAGAGCTTAGCAACAGAGGCCAGTGGGTTTCAGCAAATGGCTTGTTTCCCCTCTCTGGACAGTGGATCTATGCGTGAGGGCTCCATGCCCTCAGAGGCTTCCTTTGTGGACAACCCAACTGATGCATCTTCTGCCCAATGAACTCTGGTTCTTTTTCAGCAATAGATAGTAAAGCTACTATATAGCACAGAATATCACAGATACTGCATGTTGGGAGGGAGGGTAACAAAGAAAAAAACAACTCCACACACACATACTCAAACAGCAAGCAACATGTTTTCACTTTCAAAATAAAGAGAAATTCCAAATAGCTCTTTCCCCGAGTCCAGCCAAATTTGCAACCAAGCAGTGGTTTCTTACAAAATGGGCAAGTTTCAATGTAACGCATGGTGTAACAAAGTGACAAAGACCAAGGTTGTTTTGTCTTGAGTCACCCTGAATAGTAACCAAAAATAATCCCTCGAAATTATCCCGGAATAAAATATTATTTTAGGAAAGTAAGGAAATATACATAATATATATGCGGTTTCAGAATAATTCTACCCATACATTTCCTCTGCACCTGTGAAACTAGACAAAACTCAGTTATGCCAGATGAAGAAGCAACATTACAATTTAACTTCTCATCAGTCAGTTTGCTTCTATCCTCCAAAATGTAATATCAGGCAAATTCTCATGCCTTGAGAATTTTCAAGGGCTAGTCCCCAAGATGTATATGATGTGAACCAGTAATTTATTTTTATTAATTTTAAAAACATCCAGTGATTGGAAAGAGGGAGAGATTACATGAGCATAGTAACAGGAGAAGCATTCAACCTAATATGCAGCGCATATCTTCAACTGCATCAGAAATCTCATTTATGTTCTAGCGAGATGGATTTAGGGAAATCCTGGAAAATTTTGACACTCCCTTAGGTTTCAGGGTCTATAAACTAATTAATGGATGGCATCATCTCTACAATACAATAGGTAGATTTTTTTTTTATTTGTGGCAGATATAATAATGATAGTTTCTTTCATTAATTTTTAGTAATAATCTTTATTTAATAATTAATACAAGTATAATTTAATACAGTACAAATTAAAAGTATTCTTCATTTCTCTGTAATGTTTCAGAAAGCCCTGTCAGAGGACAAATGATAGTAATTGCTTACAAAATACATACATTAGTCAGACTATATGTGGACATTTGCTTTGCAATACCTAAGGGCCTGATCCTGCCAACAGTTTACAACACTGTTTGCTATTCTGAATAGTAAACTTCTGATTTGTCAAAAGAAACCAGTCAGATTTAGTCTGTATCCTTGCATATCATAGCCTAAAACATGTGCAATTATTTTATTTGAACACTGAACATCATGCTAATCATTGGTCAGATTTCACCCAGCAATCCTTCAACAGTCACCATTTAAATTATAGTATCAGTCTTATGGAATAACATAATATCTCAATCCCCCATAGTTAGAAAACAGTTAGGCTTTTCCAATGAAGAGCTACACAGACGCTTCCCACCAGCAAAAGCTCTGTTGACTAACACATCACTTAATAAAGTGTGGCAGATGTATTCCCCGAGTATCTCCACTGTAGTATTACATTGACACGTCACAGTCTTGTGGTATTTCCATTAGCACTGCAGATAACTCATGCTTCTGCTGTGAGACTGCTGCATCTGTCAGAGGTCACCCCTGGGCCAAAATGAAGCTTCCACCTTCAGCCAGAGCCTTCAGTTAAGCCAAAAGCCATGACAATAAACAGTAAAGCTGTTCTGACATGATCAGTTAACAAGGCCTATATACCTTTCCTTAAACTATGGTTTGGTACTCAACTCATCTTCCAAAATCATCACATAACAGCAGTTATGCTCCCTCAGTGGTGTATGATTTTGGTAGAGGAAGGATAGAATCATTTCATATGGCCAAATCTTAGCATAAAGAAAATTAAACATTGTTGTATGTTCATTCCAGAAGTTAAAAGGGAAAATATTAGTACTTTTTCAGTCCTAATGTAAAATTCTCATTGTTCTGCCTTATTAAGTAGTCTCAAGAATATAGCATATGACTACATATATAATATTAGGATGGGTCTTCCTCTGCAAGTGACTACTTGCTATCTTTAAAAGTGCTAATTATTAGGGTGCATGTATACCAGAATATTTGTTTTTCCACATATCCATTGGAGACCATGGCTTTTTCAGTTCAGATGCTTGCTGTCCATAGATAGTATCTCAGTTTGGGCTGGCTTTCAGTTAAAAAACAGGAAAGGAGTGGCAAAGAATACTGAATTTTTAATAAAACAGTAACAGCTTTTCATCTTCCTTACTCAACAGTTACAAAAGACTAAAACATCAAAGAAATATAGGAAAAAGATGAAGAATTTGTAGCAGAAAAAAAAAAGGGGAAAAAAAAAGAAAAAAA
>VZTL01064750.1:17985-36895 GCA_013400535.1 Scopus umbretta
TTTTTTTCATTCCTCTTCTTTTTGGGAAATGCAGAGATCTTTCTATACCAAAAGGGAGCAGGGACACAGCATTACTTTTTGCTTTTGGACACCTTCAGGGAAGGAAAAAAGCAAATGCAAACTGAACACCTAAACTAAATGAGAGTTAAACTTACCTCAGGGAAAAAGGGAATCAGAAGCTAGAAACAATATTTGCTCTAAGCAGTGATAGGCTACAGATAAGATGGTTTTGTCCCAGCATCTGGTAAGTCCTCTGTCCTTGAGTGCTCCCGCTGGAGGGAAGGAGGGCAAATCAGCCAAGTAAGTAACATCTCCTGCCATTTAAGTCCGAAAACTTCTGCATAGCCAAGGTGAGGCGAAAGCACTATTCAGAAAGCTGGCAATATCATGTTGCTGCGAAGGGGAGTATCTGATTTATCTGTTCTAAGTTACCATATATTCTTGTAAGAATAAGTCAGATGGCTTCTGGGTGGGTGGGGGAAATGGCTCCTTTCCGGAGTGAGCTGCTGAGCCTGCTCAGGGGACCAGGAGAGCCGCAGGGCAGGTGGGAGCTGGCTGCCTCAGAGGTGACAGGAAGGCTTTCGCAGGAGATTGGGCAGATTTAGCTGCTGGACAGTGTCACTGCAACCCAAACAGAGAAACCGCAAGGACAGAGTGGGCAAGACCAGAGCTGGATTCAAACCTTCTCCTTTTTTTTGTTTTTTTTTTTTTTAAATATGTTATCTATTTAGCATATCTGTTTTTAAAAGTTTCTAGTTTTAATTCAGATAAAGTTCTGATTTTTTTTTTCTTTCTGCCTTCTTCAAGTATCTCATTCCAAGAATAGGCAGAGCAATGTCTGCTGCAGCTAAGTTGTGTTTCTCTCACAGCTGTACTTTCCTGGAAACAGATAGGTACTTTTTCCTTAAAAATATACTCTCCTTTGGCAGGAAGAACAGAGTATTATTATACAATGAGGGTTAGAGCTAGCAGACCCTGCAGAGCATGTCAGTATGCCTGCATACTTTAAAAATACTTGCCATTTGATTAAATCCAGTTCATTGCAGGGGCAAAAATTATTCTTGTGGAGGAGTATTTTGAAAAAGGCAGGGATAAGTCATTGCTCACAGCAATGTTTTAGCCTTTATCCAGAGAGTCAATGTGTGTGGGAGAGATCTGAGGCAAAGAAAACATCTCAAATTTCCCTCTACTTTGGTTGCAAAATTTTAGAAGAGGCTGCCTAGATCCACCCTTAGCATGTCAGGAGCC
Source organism: Scopus umbretta (assembly GCA_013400535.1). Classification (NCBI taxonomy): domain Eukaryota; kingdom Metazoa; phylum Chordata; class Aves; order Pelecaniformes; family Scopidae; genus Scopus; species Scopus umbretta. Next base: position 19,234 of record VZTL01064750.1, read on the forward strand.
CTGGGATGTCTGTATCTGCATAATGGGTTGTTTTATTCGTTTTTCTCAGGAAAGTACTACGGAGCTGGATGGGAACGATATATTATGCTGCTTCTCCCCATATTCCAGGCAGTTTCTCAGCTTAGAGAGAGTCTTAGTGTCTTCCCTGAGGTCTTCAGAGGCCACAGTGCAGAGCTGCTGTGGAGCTGACACCTTCTGTGCGTGGTAGGGTTGAGTTTTGTGGAAAGAGGCTACTTCCCTTTTTTGCAGCAGAATGGACAATGCAGGCCAATAATAACATGCATCCATTGTACAGCATGAAAGAGGCTTCTCTGCAAAGAGTATTGTTTGATTTCCTTTGTGTCTTCTCAGCTGCCAAATGCAGACTTCTTCTGCCCCTTCTCTCTCATCACCAGCTCCCACTCAGTATGCCTCCTTAGCACGCTCTGTGATGGTGACATACACTCCATTGAACCCTGCTGGAGTCTGAAATTCCCCAGCATGAGACAAATAAACAGCCTTTTTTTTTCTTTTTTTTTGCTTTTTTGTCTAACTTCCCAGACTGACGTGCTGTAAAATAAAATAAACAAGAATTCTGAAACCTATGTTGATCAACACTGGTGTGGTATGCAGAAAATATGTTGTGAAACAAATGCTTTGAATTAGGACAAATGCAAAGGCTTAGGGCTGATTAATAGCTACTGCAGTCAAAGACTTCTGAGATTTTTTTTTAGTGCTGTGGGCCAGGATAGAATTTCAAACATATTAATTAGCAATAGTGTGCATGTTTGTTGCTGAACCACTAAGCAAAGGAAAGTAAGTGCTAGAACAAGCCAAGAAATACTTTTGGATACTCTGTCACAAAGAAATCAAAGCAAGAGTACCATTGTCAGCCTCTGGATTAATTGGTCTGTAGGAGTGGGTAACTTTGAAGATAGGGAGGAATGAAAGACTGATAGACTAAGGATAGATTTCACTTGCTAGCCATGCACCAATATTTGATTGATGGATTGATTCAGTTTGACTGATGAAAAGCTCTATTAGCCTTATGCTGCATCAAGATGCAAACATGTCCAATCAGGTAAAAATGTTCACCTGCACAAAATAATCAACCTAAAGGTGTATGAATAGGATCTCTACCACAACTGGGAGAATCCCTCACTGTACAAATAATATTTCCCCTTTGAGGCAGAGAATTTTTGCATGTACATTTGAGAAACAGAGATTTTTTTTCACAGAATCATAGTATCATTAAGGTTGGAAAAAACCTCGGAAATCATCTAGTCCAACNAGGGAAGTTTTTAATCAAACTGTCCATTAGGAACAGGTTGGATAGCTATCCTTTTTACCTCCTTCTTGGAATTCCACACAATGAAGACAGAGATAACAATAGAAAGTTGCTGAGCCTCTATTATCACCTCTCACACAAAGGTACTTGTAGGTGAGGAATTGGCTGCCACCCAGAAAAATCACCTGCCCTCCTGAGCTGGTAACTAAGTAACTGATTATCTGACAAAGAAATCTAGCAATTATGAAGGAAAAGGTCTCCTGTCACCTCATTTATTGAGAGGGAGAAGTGCTCAGCTACCTCAGTGGCTGCAGGAGAAAGGTGGGATGCCAGGTGGTTAAGGGAAATCCATACAGGTCTATATGCAAGGGAAAAGGCAAGATCCTGAAAGCCTTAAAAGGTTCAGATGAATGCTCAGGTAAGTGGGTACATATGCTTATTTCACTATTTCCTTTGGCTCCATTCATGTTTTCTCCTAAAGTATAGGCTAATGGCATGGAAGTTCTTTGAGAAGCTGTTGTGTTACACTCTTCACAGCATCTATGAAGGGTGAACTATAAACCAGAGCCTTTACAAAGCTGGTGAAAAATGGTAAGCTTAAGCAACTGGGTTATAGTGACGGAGCAGCACTGATCCCACTTCCTCGCTTTACCTTGTATGTGCCAAAAGGCTGGGACCAAAGCCCCCAAACTGAGAGAGTACCGAAACATGCTCTGGTCAAGAGAAGTAGAAGAGCGTACTTGTCCAATATGGTGAGACCCACCGCTATGGACTTAAAAGTGTTTGCCAAGGGACAGTTATTAGGCCCCTTGTTTCCCCAGTGTTGACACCACCAAGGACTTTCTCCATCTGGTTTCTCTCTAGTGTGGAGTAGAAGCAGATATTTAGATGTCCTCTGGAATTTCTTGAGCTCTAATTCAGGGCAGGAGAGCCATGCTGTGGAGGGAAAACTATGCCTGTGAAACTGTTCTGCAAAGCAGTCATGGCTGGCGAAATATCCTCAGTTCTGGTGCTGCTCAGTCTGGGTAGGTCTCTAACTGTTCGCAGCTGTAAAATATGCATCTTTTGTCTCCCTGGTAGAAAAGAGTCCAGGAACAATGTTACTGCCTGTTTCAAACCAAGGGTAGTGAGAGAGGGAGAAGTTACTAAAGATGCATCCAGAAATTGTATTGTTAAAGCTCCATCTCCTGGAGTCATGCGATTATGCAAAACATTTGTGGTTTCATGGTTTATTCTCTTTACACATTTCCTTATCATGGTTGAAAAGACAAGTTGGAAATGGGAACAGAAGGCTGTAAAGGACAAGACAAGCAAAGGGACCTCCAGGGTTCATTGTCTGGTTGGTTTTCAATCGTGCGATTTGGGTAAGGGGGTAGGGAATTCAGGAATGCTTTTCTTCAGCAGTAGTGAGAGCTTCCTCTAGAGGACTTCTGTAGCAAGCACTAGCAGAAATTCTGATGACCTCTACAGTTCCCTTGCTAGTCTGATACCATTTTGTTTCATACCAATACTGTGTGAATGATTAGGACGTTTGGAGATGTTCCAAAGCCAGCAGAGCCCTGTGGCACAAGGTACCATATGAAACTTTTAAGTGCTGAGCAACTACTGCCTGAGAATCTACCTCTTCACTTCTGATCCCTTCTGGAAACCAGAAGTCAAGGCCTTTTAAACCACAACCTGCTCCTGGAAAACCTCAGCCATGCAGCATACAAGTCCATCCCCACCAGCATGATGCTCTCACACAGGCCAGACCCAAGCGCTGCGGATACATTTTGCATCAGTTAACACCACACCTGTCAGAAAAGTGGAAGACAACCTGTGATTACTCCAGTGCTTAAAAGATTATGTTGGGGCTCCGTAAGTGAAGACATCAAAGTGGTAATGAAATCTTAAGTGGCACTTGAGGAAGTTACAGTTTTATCATAACACCAGAGGTTTCTCATATTCTCTGTTTTAACTGGTATGCGCCATACGGCTGTCTGATGGCTGCTAGTTTCTTAAAGCTTTCCTTTATAAACAAATGACATGCTGCATTTTTTTGTTGTGAAAACTGATTTTACTAATTCTAATATTTTCTTCCATCAACCTTTGAGCTGGTGCCGCAATTACTAACTAGACTGATTTTTCCAGTAACAATTTGTAATCAACATGCAAGAGTCCTAATCAGTTCACCCCCCCACACACCTTTTCTCCACTGTTTTTGAAGTGTGATTGCAAATACAGTGTTTTGCTTTCTAAGCTATAAAAGCATTTTTAAAAGTTCAAATATACTTAATCCATAAAACTAATTTATGGCTGTGCAAGTAGGGGAAACAAAGGTTACCAATTAATGGCCTGAGTTATTTAAAAATGACTGAGGTAGGCACTTTTCCTTCTGATTTTTGATGACTTTTCACATGCAAATGTTGGCCTACATTGTACACGAGCTTACAAAAAGTAGACTCATGCAGATATGGAAATCCTTGCCCAGTACTGTAAAGAGAAATTTAATGTGCACTCTGACTAAACTGTAATTCTGTGGTAGCGTAAAGTACATCTGTTATGCACGTGAATTACTCTAAGCACGTGAATGGCTGAGAGAAGTCTTGAGAAAAATTCTAGGCCTAGTAAAGTAAATGCCAAAACTTCACATTGACTTTGGACGAGGAACAGGTTTCCACTGCCTTATAATGGTTAATGACTGGCACCACCAATGTTAGATAGACCATGAGCTGTTTTATTTAATCAATAGTGTTACTTCAGCCACCCCAAGTGGTAGTTTGTTTCTTTTTACTTCTTTAAACAGAGTTACTTTTCCTCTGTGATACCTATTAAATATATTGTTAATTTATGGGACTCAATTTAATAAAACACCTACATGCGTGTTTAATATTAAAGCCCACTGAAGCCCATTTACTGAATAGCAGTTCACTTTTTTTTTTTTTTTTTTAAATTAGGCATATACCTAACATTTGGCTGGATTATGGTCTTACCTATTATAATAGTGATGGGGCATAGCAATGTGTTTATTTATGTTTTCTTGACAATCACTGAAATTTGTCTGAATAGTCTGATTATACTGAGTTGTTACAAAAGTATTATCCTGGGAAGCACACTTTTCAGAAAAAGCTCTAAGGGAGGGCAGTGGTGGGAACTCTGTGCCACCCATGCCCTTCTGCAGGTTGTTTTATTTACAGAAGCAGGATAGTTACACTGAAGAGTAGACAACAATAGGACATGTCAGGAAATGGGAAAATAAATGCCTGCTAACAGGTTTTCCTAGATGTACTCCAGGAGAACATCTGTGGCCCCAGACAGTGGGTTAAGCCCTCCCTAAACATAACATTTTATGTGAATAATATTGAAGAGTTTAGCCTTAATCTGGCAATACAAGCTTGATTTTATTCATGCAAATATTCTTGGTTTATTAGGTACACTTAAGTCTAGATCACAGCCCAGGAAAGGAAGGGGGAAAGGGGTGAAGAACTACTGCTTATCCACAGCTTTAAAGGAAGTCTTTAAGGCACCGTGTTCAGGGAGGTGAAATTATCTGTTCCCCAAAAGGTTCAATGCAGACTAGCTGAGCTTTCTTAATTGTTTGGAATGATACTTAATTTTAGTTTCTTTCCTTTTCTTTCCCCCTTTCTCCCTTTCCCTATTTCTTTCCATGTTTCTTTCCCTATTTCTTTCCTTTCTTTTCTTCTTTCTCTCACAGGTTTTTTTTCCTTCTACACCCTACTAAAAAAAATCTCAAAATATTCTGGATGAACTGAAGCTTCACATGGAGAATAATAGGCATAATAACTATCATACAGTTAGAGAGGAAAAGAGGCATGCTGGGTATATCTGTCTCCCTATAGATGCTGTTCCATTTTTATTCAAGTAGAAATTGCAAGAGTTGCGTAGATGGGTCTTCTGAAGATCTCTGAATCAAGCCAATTTTAATTAATCTTATCAATCATTTCAGAATAATCAAATTAATGAAAAAAATGTGGTTGACTTTGATTCCCGCAGCAGCTACATTTTATCATATGAAAAAATGGCTTTTCCCTTTGTATTTTAAATGACTGAAATTTGAAAAATAGATTTGTTAACTTCATAAAGGGCAGTAAATGTTATTACAAAAGTGGTTGGTTAACTTGTCACTGTTCTGTTCTGAGGCTTGGAGTAACACCCGCAATGGGATTATTGATATAAATAGTGTCTTTTTAGGAGGAGGAAGAAGGCAACATGTTCTTTTGCAGTGGTTCATTTATTAAAACCTCAAGTAATCTTCACCCTTTCAAAAGATGGGAGCTCCCTGAAAATAAAGGGTATATTAATGAGGGGCATATAAGTCATTGAGCTTGGAGATATTATATCACTCTTTAGGATATAAGTACAGACTTTTGATGGAGTCAGGTGTATGATGAAGAGCCCTGGTAGCTGCGTGGTACTCTGCAAAAGCAATGGGAGTACCTAGCCCATCTGCTAACTGCAATTTAATAGCTTGACTTCTGGCACATTGCTGGCAGAAAAAGTGACAAGCACTGCTTTATACACTGAGCAATGTGCACTCTACACTAGTTCCATTTTATTTAGATAGTAAACTCCTTGGGGCAAGGTATCTTTCTGTGCTGTGTTTATCAAGTACTTTGCACAGTGAGGTTCTGGTTTGTGACTAGATGTTTTTACACTGTGCAGAGATGCTCAGGCCAGCAGCACCCGAGCTCCTGCTGGGACCACAGGCAGCCCAGCTACAGCAGCACGGTGTTGTGCTTGCATCACTGAAAAAGCACCAGCCTCTTGTGTGTCTCTGACAAGACTGGAGCTGTGCCATGGCAGTGTCACCACGCTGCTTTGGGATCCACGTTGGTTGAGCCATATGGCATGGAGCTGTGCCACACAGATGTGCCAGCTTGGGTCTCTACTAGCTCAGGCACTTTTGCACCATGGTTCATAGTCCAGGACAGAACGGCACTTAACCTGCAAGGGACTACAGTAATACTGCTAATAAATACAGTCCTGCAGACGCTTCCCTGTGACTTGAACCCCAAGCAAGTCTGCACAAGTGGATCCTTCTGCCAGACTCATCCAAACCATCCCAGCTCTCCTGCTTGTTTGGGACTTGGTTTCACCATACACCTGATCCTGCTAAACTCTTATGCATGGAAGTAGTACCAGGGATTTCACCAGATCAGCTCACCTATCCAATCTTTTTAAACTAGATTATGGTGCTTTCTTGCTTGTAGGCATAAGCATTCTGTGCTTTACAGGGTGTTGCTCAAATTGGTTTCAGTTGGATTGAAGGGCTTTCAGAAGTTGTTTCTATAGGAGTTTGCCCCAGGTTTTTTTAGGTGCTTTAAGGCCTGCAGTGCTCATAGGAATTTAGGGATGTCCTGCAGATCCAGGGAGTGCTGGCTCTCCTCTCTGACCTTGTGGTTTCAGGGTTGATCTGCATGTTTCCAGTGGCACATTTTGGATTTCAGTTCTCTGTCTCCGCAGTGAGGGTGCTTCTATCTGAGCATTTCACCAGAAAGCAACGTTATCATAATGCCATTAAGTACCACTCTGCTCCTAGTCCTTGGGCAGTGAGATTGCAGTGCACTGTGTGGGGAAAGGATCTTCTTCCTCTGCTTCATCCCCTACCAATCTGCTCCTGCTGGAGCCAGGACCTGTCCCAGGGGGACATCACCATGTGCATTATTGCACACACTGCAGTACTGCAAGATCCCACAGGGCTTTCAGCATATTTTCTCCTTCTCTTAGTTGTATATTTCAGTTTTCTTCTACAGAGTGAAATGTTGCACATTGTCAACACAGGGAAAGAATTTCAAAGTAAAGCGATACTCAGGGGGTTAAACACCACTGACTTTTACCATAACAGGGAATATCACAGGCCTGATCTTTAAAAGCATTGAAGTCATCCAACATATTAATGCATAGAGCTGTAATATGTCATCAGGGATCACCTGATTTCTGCTTAGCATTTTTGTCTGGACCTTGCAACTCGTTCTTGGTTTGGGAACATCTGGCAGCTTGGGCAATGAAGTAATGACAGGTGACAGTGAAGTGTCATTCTTGATTCTAAGTGCTGATGCCATTATTAAAATGTGCTAATACTGCAGCAACACATAGCATTACTTTGTTCTGCTCTTTTTCTGGACTTAATGTTTTGCCATCTCTGGTTCTCACCATTCACATTATCTTTCTGTGTATTCCCTTAGAGCTGGGAGGCTGCTACCTGCATTTCTCCCCAGTGAGAAAAGGAGAAGGGAGAGGCTGGAGACAGGCACATGCCCTTTCTTTGCATGGCTCTGCAGACATGCCCATTATGAGCTGCCAACAGGTTGTAGAAGGAGAGCAGGAGAAGGAAGAAGGCAATGCTAGGGAGGCAAGTCCTGTGTTACAAGGGACTGGGGTGGAGAAGAGGGTACAAGTACCTCTGGTAACAGCTTGCTAACATCCTTTCCAGTGACGGATGCAAGAACTCAGTATCTAAGTTGACTATTTTTTCTTTTCTAAAGACCTCTAATATAGCTTAGAAACAAAGTGCCCCACAAATATAAAGTAAAAGTAAAATAAATATTTTTACCATTTCCAATCAGCCTAATTGAATATGAAGGCTGTGTATAGGACTGTAATTCTGTCCAGAGGCTGCTTGTCAAGTCATGTTTTTATTGTAATTACCTGATTTGTTCAGCTTTAATCGTATTTATTTTTGAAGGTCAGCTGTCCTGCTCTGAAATGGTTAGTGAAGGCTCTTCTCAAAGGGAAAAAATCAAAGAGTGCATAAGTTCTTTTAATTTGGACTTCACAGCAGAAGAGGTAGTATTTCCCTTCAGTTCTCAGCAGTCCATATTTCTTCAAGAATACTATTTATTATTCATTCCATAATAACTCTTAGAAGTGCTGCTTGTGACTGGGCTCCAGTGCACACTGTGATATATATGCCCATAATCAGCATCAGCCCATACCTTGGGGACCTTGTAATGTAAAGAGGCAAAACAAAGCTTGAGGAAAAACAGTATCAATCTCTTCATACCACTGATGTATCAGCAAAGGCACAGAATTTTGTGCTTTAGCCTTGCAACTTCATTTAACACAATAATCACAGAGTTGTCAATTCTTTCTACATCACAGAGGCATGTAGGTGAACAAATCATATTCAGTTCTCCTGTTTTGGCGAGACATATACAGAAAAATGCTGAGTCTCCCTGCCCCAAAATCATTTCTGTAGACTGGAAGAAGATCAGAAAGTCTTAAAAGGGCACTCAGAAGCACTCAATACACAGTATGGGTTTCCAAAGTTGCTCCAAGATTTATTTCATTTATTTACAGTTTGATGTCACCAAGTTACCTGTCTGAGAAAGCGCATTTGTTTTCTGATGAAGAAAATAAACCTGTTTCCCTGGGATGATGAGAGGTATTAGTATTATGCCTCTGCCTCAAAAATAGTTTAAGGTTTAGAGCCAAACTTTGAGGCTTAAACCATTAGTGTTTGGATGCCCTGCAAGGCAGACCTTTATGATTCAACTTCCACATGTTATGAAGGAGAGAGAGCCACTTCAATCTTTATTTTTAAAACAAAACTTTAAAAACAAAGGCCAGCTTATTATTTTCTTTGTTCGGCACTCCTCAGTTCAGTTTCTCAGTATAGTCCTCAGTTTAGTTTGTAAACTTCGGGCATGCAATGGAAGACCACAACTGCAAGGAGTGCTCAGTGGCTCCCAACTAATGGATTTTTCCATGCAACAGCCATTTTGTGTGCAGCCTGCTGATAAACTGTACTACAGCATAAATCCATCAGAGGAAAATCCCCAAATAACTAACCAAACATATAAAAGGAGCAGTAGACTTTTAAATACACAATTATTTTTCAAGTCCTGGTGTTTCCTACAGTTTGAAAGGAACGTTAATATATTCATAAGCACTAACCTTAAGTCAGTGCTGCGTGCTCAAGCATAAATGCTATTATCAGTGGATCTACTGCAATTCTCAGAAGAGGGAAAGTTGCTGAGCACTAACATTGTTGGCAGCTTCTTCTTGAATATAAGCACCTTCCTAGAGCTCACCTAAAGGGAAAGGCTTTTGTAACTTTTCCCACCTTCACCTTCTGGACTGCCCTTTCCCATACCCTAACCATACTGAAAAGCTGGTTTTAAGTTAAAACTGCTTAAAAAGTTAGATTTCCATATTAAATTTATCTTTAAGGTCTGAGCACAATAATTTCCCTAAGTAAATAATCTGTATTTCTTTGGTTTTGTAGTGGGCTTTTTTTGCTTCCAAAGTATGTTGGATTAGAATAAAATTTCTAGCTGGCCATTCAGTTCATGTAGTTGGACACTGTGCTACTCAGGGGTATAGTGGTAAACAAGGAAATGGAAAAACTCACCCATTTGTTCTTCCAAAATGCGCAACAGGAGACTGATCGCTCTTCTACCTGTCTTAGAAACAGCTGAATTAAATTTCCCTGTGTTTAGCTATGACTGCGCTACTCAGGTGAGCACTCCTTTCCAGAAACTTAAAAAACGCTACTATAGTATCTCCATTTCTGGGCTTGCATCAGCCTCGTGGACCCTCTGTTCAAGGAGGTATGTTTCCAGTTTCTTTTCTAATGAGGTTCTTAGAGGACTGGAATAAGGATTTTGTACATTGTCAATTTGCGTTAGCAAAGCTGGGCAGAGGAAATGACACCACATCTGCCTATGCAAAGCATATTATATATCCATAGGCACACCTTAACAGCATCAAAGCATAATCTAAAGAAATGAGAGGAAGTGTGGAACAGGGAGAATTGGATCCATCATAGGGCTTATCCTGGTTCCCCCAGGTCCTGATAGTAACTCCCTGGAGCAGCTTGAGCTCTATCAGCACAGTGGTTCCTGCAGCACACGCCTCCCCACCTACTGTTGGCTCAAAATGGGACTAAAACAGCGCTAAAGGAGGCAGTAACAAGGGAAAGCACATAGATAAGGATACAGTGATTCATCTCAGCTGTGGTCTCTTCCTGCACATGCAAAATGTACTCTGCCGAACTACTGGACTCTTTCACCTTTCATTAAGTGTTGTAACATGTCAAAGGACTATTTATACAAAATGGAGGCCAAGCCTGGGTTATTCTGTTAACTGGAATATCAAGGAGCTGCATACAGAATTCCTTTGCCTAGTGGTGTTTTATCGTGAGCCCAAGATATACAGGAAGACGCTACCAGTAGGTGATTCTATAATAAAGAGAGCTAATCTCTAGGAGTAAGGGCCTTTCCTTTCACCACGGGAACTACACTTAAAAAAGGAGAAGGTCTTCTAATTAGAACTGAGGTAATTCTGTTTTCAGTAAAATCCCTTTCCTAAATTTGACCTGTATCCAGTAATTGTGAAAATAGTGAAAGTGCTGCCAACACTCCACTTTCTGAAAGATTTAATTTCTTCCCAAGATCTGACCCAATTCTACACTTTTACATGTGAATAAAGAGGGGCTTTCCTCATGTGAACTGTTGCACAGTTCATCTGTCTTCAGCAATAACTGCTTTTTCAGAAAGAATACTGTGCAATGATATGCTCACATATGGGATTATGGGGTTAAATTAGGCAAGCTCTTAAAAAAACTAATTCTATTGCAGAAATTCCACACCATTATCTTCCTTTCAAATTGTAATCTCATATTCTGTTTTCAAACTTGGAATTCTTACTCTTTGTTATATTGTATGGTTAACAATTTCAGATTGTACCCTATCTCCTCCCTTGCTTAGAAAGCTTTTGTTCGCTGCTTCATCACTATCTGCATGTAGAGACAGGCAATCATAAGCTACAGTAATAATATCACATTAGATAATATCACCAAATCAGCTACATGCCACAAACACATCTGAAATTTTCCATGCTTCAGTACTATTAGGAGTCTAGGTAATATTATGAGTATTAGGAAACTCTTCTCATTACAATGGGATCTAGTTATGCCAAGAAAAAATGCCTTGCATGGAGAACTTAACACATCAAAATACAAAAAAAAAAGGGACGAGGAGGGATAAAAGAAGTGGGAGCAGAAGATAGAAATGGCAACATGAAATCAGGCCCCCCCAAAAAAAGAGAATTAAGTAAATAGTCATGCTGCTGATCCCTCAGAAGGCAGGATTTCACAAAACCCTGACTTGATTTTCGGAGGTCCAGGATTTCTGCCAGAAACTTCCCTGACTTGAGTTTTGAGATGGTTGTCTTACTTTGCATTTGTGTGGCACATGGGATGGGGAGAGGTGGAGTGTCTTTTAAAAGTAAGGTCATTCCCCAGTCATTTCCCTTCTCAGCTTGTTTTTAAGAGGCTCTTACAAATTATGGCTGTTTTTTTTAAAGTTGTGAGTTAACTGCTTTGCATAAAATAAGAACGGAACCAAATCAGAACACAAATTCATAGGAAGTTCACAAGAGATGAAATTTTGGAGACCTTAAATCATATATTTATTGAGTGCAAAGTCAGACAGGCCACTTGAAATCTGAGCTTCATTTCTTACATACCCTAGGCCCTTGCAATCTACATGCATTGCCCTGTATCAAGATCAAGTACTTGTGTTTGATTAAAGTACATCTTCAAAAAAGACATGAGGACTTGATTTGAAGATCGCCCCGAATGATGCTTAGGTGTGGCAATTTATCCCTCCCCACCACTACTGTTAAAGATGTGCACCTCATTTTCTATCTGAATGGGTCTAGTTTCAGTCTTTGGCCATGGTTATGCTTTTTTCCCCTCTTAATTAATTCCTTCAGTACCAAACATTTCTCCACTCCCTATGATCCAATCACACCCCATCATTCTGACAAGCTAAAGAGATTGTTCTCACTAAATCCCTCACTTTTGCTCTCAGACAATTTTTGTGGTTCTTTCTGCACTTTTCCTAACATTTCAGCATCCTTTTTTTTTAATAAAAAAGCATGGCCAACACAACTCTAAGTGTCTCTACACCCAGTTGCCAAGGCCATATGTAAATGTGAGATCACCTTCCCATTCATGTTCACTGTTCCCTTCACTTGCACAAGGATGGCAGGAGTTCCTTCAGCCTTTCAGTTGTTCTGGAAGTTTTCTGAGAGCTATGTGTCTCATGTGCTCTATTTCAGTTGCATTGTTCCCATAATATGGGCTTCCCCTGCTCTCACCCTTGTCTTGTCATGAGCTCTATTTTTCTTCTTAGATAAGACAAAGTAGCTGTATTCAAAAGAGTTCATCTGAATAAGCTCAGCTACAGCTGATCCAGATCACTTTGCATGCTTGCCTCCAAAATGTCTTGGTCACCCAGAACCTTCCACATCTGTAATTCTCTATTTCCCAATCACTGATTCCCAGCACTGAAAATGCTGAACAATACTGGACTGGCATTGATCCTTCTGGTAACCTTCCACCACCAGGACACAACTACTCAACAGCAACTCAGCATTGACCATTGACCACTGATGACTGCAATTTTGAGAGCTGTCATTTGGCCAATTTTTAATCCATTTAACATGCTCTTTATTGATGTTGTGCAGCATCGACTTTGCAATCAGAATATTATGTACCACTAAATCAAAGGTCTTGCAAAAGTCCGCTACATTTACAGAACATCCTGTCAATCAAACCTCAAAACTGAGCAGTGAAATCATTCTTTCTCCCCCAAATTTAAAAGGCGCTTGTTTTCTAGCAGCTTTTTTTGCTATTCCATTAGCAATGAAGGCAGCTGGTAATATACCTCATGATCTTCATCAAACAGAAGGATATCATTCCTCTCATTTCCAAATGCAGGGACAGAAACATTTATTGAGCATTTCTGTCCTTTTTGCATCCTGAGTAACACTGCCACCTCCCATCTACTGTGTTTTGTTGCCAGCTTGATGGGAGAAATTTTCTCAACATCGCCACACATGCTTTTCTTTCTGATGTTTTTAGCCATCAAGCTTCTATTTTTGTGACTTCTATTTTAGATCATCCAGTATATATTTGTCCTTTATTCTAATATCTGTTTGCCTTATTTGTAATGACAAACTTAGACTAGTACAGTTTTTCCTCCTTCTTTTCCATCAAATCATGATTTCTGGCTATGGATTTTTTCAGAGAATTCCAAATTTTCATTCATCTGTTTCTTTCTAGATTTTGTTTAGAATTTTACCAGCTTTTCTCTCCTTTAAATCACGGTGTATTTGTGAGCATACATACATCATTATCATCAATCATTGTCAATGCGAGCATTAGTGGCATGATAAACCATATCTCTCCCACTTGTCTCTTAGTAATCTTGTTACCTGATTGACTGAATATTGGAAAAATTGGTATGACAAGAGACCCTAAAATATGGAGCATGTAGTTAAAATGACAGTCCCACAGAAGACAGTCACTGAGGATGTATGAAAGCAAAAAGAGCAAATGTGCGTGAACTGTGCAAGGGACACAGAGGAATTAACAGAACTGCAGACCATTGTGGTTCCTGCTTGCTGCTGTGAAGAGGGGACTTTGAAGGTCTGTAGGTTCTCTCCTAGATCCTGCTCTTACCTTTGTAAATGGCTATTCTCCATACAATTTCCTTCAAAAAAGTGATTTTTGTTTTCCTTATTTGCATTCAAGCTGAGCCTTCAGTTCATAATGAGCCTTGATTCATAATGGATTTCCCAGACCTGACTCATCGTGTTTATTTTTTTTCTGAAAATCCCATTCATGTGAATTATCTTGACTAAGACTATACACATAAATGAGCTCTTCACTTATTGAAGCTTTCATTCCTGCTAGAACCCATTGTGGTGTTCTGCCCCTGTCAGAGGTACAGTCCCCGGCCTCAAGCTTTTAATTCCTCTGTGAATGGGGCAATCAGTACTTTTCCTTAACTTTATTAATAAACCTAATGTCTGTTTTGATTTCACTTTCTAGTATCTCTTCGTGGTCATCTGTATTAGTATACTAAAGAGATAAACCAAGAGCAAACCTGCTACCTTATCCCCTTCTGGAGTACAAATCACTTTTATAATATTTTTTTCACATTAACATGTCAAGTAAGCATGTAATGTGTCAGCTAAACATGGTGGACAACCCATCTTCAAGTCAAAACTTTTTTAAGCAAATGTTTTAAAATCAGCTAAGCAAACACACAACTGGCACTAGTCTCACATCTCTTTTTCTCTTGTGCCCTTTCTAGGTCTGACCACTATGTGTTTGGCAGATGTTTGTAATTCTATTTACCTTTGGCCTTCACTAACCCTTCTTTTGTATGTGACAACTGAAGGAACATTTGTTCACTCCTCCTAGCTGACTTCCTGTGGTACCAGAATGTGGAATGATCCTGCTTAACAATCCCATTTCATCATACATAATATAACTATGCTTTGGACTGAGGCTACCCTATATCCAATGTAATCAAATCAGGCTCACTGATCCTTAGACAACCACTGGTAGTTCCAGTCAGAAAGGAATTAATTTTTACGTTATAATGAAGTCCAGTAAGTCTATATATTTGAATTAACAAAAGCATTTGGAAATATTTGTAATGAACAACCCTTGACTACAGTGGGATCAAGATTTTTTCTCAGACTAACTTTTTTGTTTCCATTTGGAAATGCTGAAGAATGGATAATCCATCAGTACTGTCTACACAGTTCAAGAACTATTGTCAGGACATATAAAAAATGTCTGAAATGTGAAGGCTTGACACAATGCACATTCATGTCAATAACAGCGCATTTTTCTACAGAAGTCATGGACTTTGGATCAGATTTCATCACAAAGGAACTGATAAAATGCTTGAGAACTCAACTCCCGTTCTGTTAAATTAAATGAAATTGCTCTAGATCAAAGGAAAGGCCAAACAGTTAGTATAGAGAAACAGTAGGATCACGCATTCTTAAAGAAAATGGAAAATAGTAATCATATTCAGAAGAAAAATGCAATAAAGAAAACAATTTGACGTAATATTCTGTTGGCAAAAAAGATACCTCATTTTCAATTTAATATTAAAAAATTGCTCACATTAATTCTCTTCAGTTTTCCAATATACATGTATGAGCTGCAGATTGAGCTGTGCAATTCATCATAAATGTTATTTGCCAATATAATGTCCAGACTACTGACTCTGACAAGAGGGAACAACTTGATACTTTACATCCTTCATATTCTCAGTTCCTTATTCCCTATGTGTTACAGTGTTGAAGTGTTATTTAGTCCATTTTAAAAAAAAAATTAAAAGGTATGTAAATGGCACTGTTGATAGTGCTTGTCAGTGTCTTTTATGCGCAGTAGTGGTAAGAGTATCAGTCCAAAGTGAGGGAATAGCATAGACTTGGCGTAATGCAAGAAAGTGTTACACTGTGGATAAATGTCAGTCCATGAAATATGTATGCTATTTGTTTTTCATCAGTTAATTTCACTTCTATATTCAAGTAGTTCAGTTCTTAGTATCATGCAGATAGATAGGTCAGAAAAATGGAAACACCACTTTGAAACAGATTAAACAAGCGTCAGCAATGGTTCAGGTAGAACTGATCCTCTGCCCAAATGGAAGAACATCAACAAAATGATCTCTTCATCAACTACAGCTGTCCAGGAGGTCTTTTATACTCAGTTTTTCACGCAGGATCCAGATTCTCATAATCCTGGCTCAAGTCCTAACTCTGCTGTCTGTATACTTGCAGGTTTAGGGGACAACTTGAATAGAACATGTGTATTAAAAGCCCACTCTGCGGAGTGCTGAGATACCGTTTCACTGAGACTCCTGCCTGTTGCCGTAATATAAACATATATTATCTTTCACAATAGTAATAGGATACTCAACACAGACCACATTGGAAGAAAGAACTGCTTGTTTTATTTTTGAGTTTCACTGTGTATTTGCTCTTCCACAGCCTGGCTGCCTCATACATGCCTTCCCTGTGTGTCCTTCAGGTTAACGTAATCACACATGTTGTATGAAATTTGGCTGTGATACTGTAGGTGAACACAAGCAATATTTTCTTTAAACTAATTAAAGTGGGAAAGACATTAAAGGTTAAAGTTTTGGTGTGGAATAATGTATATCGAGATTTGAGGCTCCACAGAATGCAAGGTAAGTTTAGGGTTGGGTCTGAGGGGTTTTTCTTCCCACTTTAGTGCAGTCTCTGTCTGGCAGAACCACGATGAGAACTTAGCCCTCCCATATCACAGGCAATACTGTAGCAATCCAAATATTGGCCTGTTGCCATAAATATCACAAATACAGCACTTAATTGGGCTACAAAAATCTGTTCGGTGAAGAAGGAAGACACGTTCTAGACATAGGCAAAAACCAGCATTTCATAAGGTAGCAGGCTGCCATAGACACAGCAGTGACACAGGTCCCGCTGCCTATTTTCACATGTGCCTCTCTGAAGACACAGTTGCCCACTGAGAAGCAGCAGCCAAATTTATGGGCAGGCACTGTGATCTGATCCATCCACCTGCTTCTCCCGCCCAGGTACAGGTTTTTCTTTCTTACAGACACAGTGATTGTTCATACCCCTCACTTCTGGATCAATAAAACTAATTTTCTGCCTACTCTACTGAGAAGCCTTGAGCTGGCTCTGCCACCAGCTTAGCTCTTACCACTTCAAAACCATTATGAATAGATGGGCATACAACCCAGACTACAGCCTGAATAGCAATTTGCCTTGTTTATTCTTTTTTTAGAAATAAATACCCAAGAAATTTTTTTTCTTTCCCAGTTTGTACCATATGCAGACTTCTCAAACACAAAGCAATTCACTGGAAATGGAAGTAATTTCAGTTTTTTGGTTTTTTTTTTAAAGTACATTCATTCTTTACATCAGTCAGAAGTCAATCAGAAAAAGTGGGAGTGTCCCACATTCCCAGAATAGCCCCAGAAAGCATTCAGTAAGCAGGAGCTACACCGGTACTATTCCCCGAAAGATTGCCACTACAAGGGAACATTTCCTTCTGCTAACTCTTTTTTTTTCGTGGTTGGTTTTTTTTTTCTGTTTAACCAGATTCCTTCTGAGGTCATCTTAGGCAGCTAACACTATGTGAGAGAAGAATGAGAAGCTCAAAATCATCATAATGATACCAAAATAGGCCAATTTTCACATTACGTAACTAAGTGGGAAAGGAAGGAAATGAAGATAGCATTGGATGAAAGTAATGAAGCTGCAGCCCACTGTAGTCAGGGTAATTTGTCTGCCCTCATCTTGTGTATGATCTAAAAGGGAGAGGGTGTTTTATTTTTTTTAATGGCTCCAGCTGCAAGTAATTGTGAAGGAGCTAAGCAGAATCAGCAGTGATGGTCTAGGAAAGAAGTAAATGTTGTTTGTTTCTTCTGGGAGGAAATGAAATAAACGAGTGTTTCAGAATTTAAGACAGTCAGCCTTTACAAACACAGAACTCTTACCATGCATTTGCTAGGATGCCACAACCAAAGGGACAGTTCTCCATGAGAGTACCAAAGCGGGTATACAGAAGGA